>JAIPMN010007641.1:0-23478 GCA_020650975.1 Apostichopus californicus
GTATATACCTAGTTTAGTAGAAAAAAAGGATCAGGAGGGACACTCAAGTCCCCATCAAGGACCCTATAGGAGAGAGAAATAAAAACTGAAGACACAAACACTCAGAGTTCAGACCCAACTCCTTCCCTGACTTAGCCTAGGCAATTGCCATGTAATGGTTACATTGTCAGGCCTCAGGGAAAATCAATCCCCAGGTATCATACAGCGTTCCTAATCCTATAGGCCTAACTTTACCCTAAGCCTACTTGTAAGTTTGAATTTGTAGCCTAGCCTTGTACTGTTAGTAGTTAGTCTAGCTAGGTAGGCCTATATTACTATTAGGGACCTGCTGGCTTAGCCTCAGCTGGCCAGATAACATCAGCTCTGTGCCTGTCAGTGTCAGATATATATTCCAACATGAATTTCCCGTCCCACCCCCCCCCCCCCACCCCAACCACCATCCTCCACTTAAGCATTGATGTAATTCTACAGTATGCATTTAGAATTCCAGTTCATGAAAAGAATGGTTCAATTTTTCAATTTCAGATGAATTGTGAAACACAATTCAATGTAAGGCTATAGTACTGTACATGTACAGCATGCAATGAATCAAAGGAGATGCTTCTGGTAGCAGTTCCTGAAGTTTCGATCAAAATCTGATGAAAGTATTCAAAAAAGCTGCGAGGCTAATTGTTGGTCATGCATTCAAACAATTCATGAACGTCTCTGTGTCACATGCACTGTAAAGGGGAAGTTACCATAGGCCTACTTCTGTTGATAGTATCGATGTAACATTATAACCATTTAATGTCAAAAAAATTTAATGTAAGTTACTGTTATAATCCAAACAGCCCATGCACTTACAGTACAGTAGATACAGTATCCACTCACTGTACACAAAGCATTGCACCTAAATATAAAACTTCACTGTGCTTCAGTACCTATAATCACTTTAAAAAAAAATTGATCTTGGGACAACTTCAACCATTTTTTTTCGAAAGTGGAGAATACACACACAATTTGTGACTGCATGGGCACTGTCTTTCGGAGGGATCAACTCAGCTCTGGTTTCACTATCTCAGTGATACTTTAAAGTAATTCAAACCTCTTAGTGAAAGTTTGCTTGGAGAAATTCCTTCAAGTTATGAATGAAGAGTAAATATATTATGACATTATATATTTTTGCCGACTGGGAAGTACTGTAAAAACCCATTGTGGGTATTTAAGGACAGTTTGAATCATGCTGCTAGATACAGTGGTACCAGTGCACCTGTTTGAAACAAATCATGCTCCTTGATGTTTTGCAATATTTTGTACTGGTATTTAAGGCATTGACCGTCACTTGCTATAGTACAGTGCTGTACAGAAGGTCATGTAGTACTGTCTCAGTGAAAACAGTACTGTATGCACTACGAGGCAATTATTAACACTGTCTTAAATTGTGAGAGTCATCTATTGGAGAAGTTCACATTTTGCATTGACAACAATTATTCATATGTATGCCTAACATTAGTGGTCATGTTTGCAAATTAAAGAATTAACACTAAGAATGATAAATGTAGGAGAACATTGCGTGTATAGTCTTAAATAGACAAAATTAAATAAAAAAAAACATAATATAATATAGAATATAAAAATATTCTATATATCCATTATTTATTTCTGTTCTTGATTTAAGAAAGTTGTTTAAAGACTTTTAAAACAAAGGCAAATCTGCTAAACTACAATAAATATAGGAACTATTTACCTGTACATACATAACCACAACAGGAACTGTTTACCTGTACATAACCACGACAGGAACTATTTACCTGTACATAACCACAACAGGAACTATTTACCTGTACAGAACCACAACAGGGAATATTTACATGTACAGAACCACTTTTACTGAAGAATAAATTTGTTTTTGATTCATCTGTGATATATACCTACAGTAAATGTCATTCTATAAATTTTTAATCTTTGTTTAATTGTCTATGTTCTCTGTACTTTGAATTTCATTGATGTGTGCAACTAGTTTGTACGAATATTACTGTCATCTGTGGATTAATGATTTGTCCATTTTAAAGGGGAAAAAAAACTGACATAATTTCTGGTTCAAGTTGTCGTGGTAGCAACACCAATTAGGCTTAACATTGCTACATTTAGATCTGTACACATTGATAAATTTTGTTTGTCGTACAATATTGATAAATTCAGTTTTGATCTAGAGATGGATAAAAATTTGCAGCAATTTCGATAACTTAAAATACTTGAGCTACCAGAATTTTGTGCAATGCAATGCACTGCACAATTAGTACTATATAATACACAATACTTTTATATACATGTACCCATATATCTGTGCTATATAGTATGTAATCAGTTGACACCATATATAGGGCAATTATATCACCATGGATGTAAAAGAAAAAAAAATGTCCATCAGCTTCTGTCATCAATATCAGTTTCATTTTGTAAAAGTTTCACTTACAGAGGGGTGAGCTAGTAATTATCCCCCCAAGCTACAAGTATCATGATACCTCTCCCATTTGGTCCTAACAACAAGTCACTCCTTGATCATCTCAACCAAAATATCAGCTGGCTGGGTCTGTCACCACGGTGATCTGCCCCGAAGGAGCAAGCCACTGGAGAGACAGTTTGTAAAATGATCTGCCTATTGTGAAAGCTGGAACGTGACTCTGCCGCGCAGCATTCCTTCCACGTGCCACGGTGCTGGTTGTCCCTCCATACATGGTAGATCGTCCTACTGGGTAGAATCTGTTTCAATTACCTCACGTTGTGGGAGGAATGAACTCGCAAAGACCGCCTGGCCGAACGCATGGGAGTATAGGCAGGCTTGCGATTAAGTTACAGTCGATTGGTAGCCATTTATCAAGTAGCACACATCGTAGTCAATACAGCACGCACGTATATATCTTACTGTACACAGCTGTTAGTTGGTTTATTATCTCTTGTCTGTGGAGTCTTAGTAATCTCTTATTGGATTGTATACAGTACAAATTCTTTTTCTGTTTTTCTGTTTGGAGACGGGGGATATAGTTCACACTTGGGGTAAGCCAACCGAATAAAGCCGTTATCTTTAATTTACAGTGAGCTCATTAATGCTCACAATATTATTGGAGTTTATGCCAAAATTAAGATGCTTATATTATGGCAATTTCAGTATTATACTGCGCAAGATATTGTGTTTGATAACAAGTAAAGAAATGTATGCACATAGTCTTTGACTTTTAATTAATTGATAAAAAAGTAATTAAAGACAATTAGAATTTAAGAGATAAAACTAGTTCCCTCGGTTAGGTTTTTTTCCCCATGAAGCCTCTTGCATATCGAATTTTTTAGTATGAAATTGGCAATTTAGTGAATATTGGATTAAAAAATCCCACAACTGTGGAGTTTATTTTATAGATCTGTCAAACAAATTTACAACTGTACTTCATATAATGAAGATATAAAAGTAAAGATATTCAAAAGTTTTAAACTTTGCTCTTGTTGGTTCCCAATTTAGTGTTTGGTTGACAAAATTTCAAATTTGGCTTTAAAATCCTTGTAGTACTGTACAGTACTTACCTGTATCTGCTTTGCTGAATAAAGGTGGAGGAGGGTTTGCTATTTTTAGATCTGTAATTACTCGTTAGGTTTGGTGTAAAGCTTGACGATAATTGACACTACCAAAGGGAAGCAGCTCAAGCCCCAATTAAATAAAGTCAGTGTTTTTGAAGAGTTGCTAACAGTCATTAAAGCACTTGTGGTGAGTCCCTACACTCACTTGTAGGATACTGTACTTACTGGCACTCATACTTACTTAGCTCTTATAGACTGGTTTTTGTTCTCATACACTGGGTCCTAGAGTAAAGTTAGGAACTCATGCTATTGAGCCTAGCACGCATACTGGTATTCATCACTAAGGAGAATTCTCTATTGTATCTTACTCAAACTGTTGTACTCTCCCTGCAAATCTAGTTATTACGTTCATTCTACTTATTACGTTTATTCTACTTTTTACGGTTATTGTACTTATTAGGGTGATCGTACTTATTACAGTTACTGTACTTATTCCGGTTATCGTACTTGTAACGGTTACAGTATTTATTTCGGTTACTGTACGTATTACGTTTATCATACTTATTACGGTTACTGTGTATGGTTACTACAGTATGTACTGTTACTGTATTTATTACGGTTACTGTACTTATTACGGTTATCATACTTATTATGGTTACTGTGTTAGTTACTGTGTACGGTTACTGTATTTATTACGTTATCGTACGTATTACGGTTACTGTATGTATTAGGTTATCGTACTTATGATGGTTCCTGTACTTTTTTATGGTTCCTGTTCTTTTTGTGGTTCCTGTACTCATTACGGTTGCTGCACTTATTACGGTTCTTATATATATGTTTGCTAAGAGGGAATTTAAAGTTGTGCAATGTTAGACCCGCTTGTTTCTTGTAAACTACAAATGTCTGTGTTACATAGTTTTCTGTAGCATGCCAAAGTTGACATTTTACTTAAAACCTGGCTCTCTGCTAATTGTTTAATAGATGATTGATGTTAACTACAGATAACTTTAAATATGATATCTGTAATTCCAATACTTCCTTACATTGTAAGTAAAATTGTGAATGCATTGTGTTCACTGTACATAACTCCTGACGAAAGAACTAAATTGTTTTTGCAGGTCATTTATAATCTTACCGCCAACTATGCTATTAAAATACCATCGGTCCAACTGTGCAATAAATGCCAAATGAGTTATGTTCAACGAGTTAATTTAAACAGCCTACAGTACCTTAGAAAAGGTATCGCCAAGAATGTTTGTTTATCGGCAACAGCTTGATATGACCTAAATGGGACAAATTAATAGTAGGACAATTAAAAAATTACACACATTTATATACAGTATGTGTACTGTGTGCTGAATGAAAGTGTCAGATTGTCTGACTTGAACTTTGGCAGTCATAAAGTATGAATGGAATGTTATGAGTATTGGGTTTGAGACATAAACACAGTATTGTAGGTGACTTGAGTTAAATGATATTAAAATAGTCAAGTTGGTAACTTTGTTGTGACAAGCAAGCATATTTATAGGTCTGTATATATAGTATGAGTTGTTGTTGGTTCCCTGCAACACAGTGTAGGTTGTTGCTGGGTTGCATTCAGCTATATACTTAAATACATAGGTATACATGCACTATTTAACAGGCCTAGAATTTCACAGGTTTACACCCTTCATAACAAATGGAAATGCTTATTAAAATAGTTGAATAGTTGCTTTTGTGACTTACAGCATAAGTCTGTTTCTGTACAGGCAAATGGGAGCAGCTCCAATGATATATTTGCTAATAAGTTAAGCACTTCTTTGGGGCTCATTCATGTTCTAAAGGTACGGAAAATGCACAATTGTTTTTAATGACGATTGTTATCAAACAATAACATGCGTCTACGCTCATAAACGTTAAAGTGCAATACAGCAAAGAACACTGGCATTCAGCCAGTAAAGAGCCTAAATTTCGAGGCTGGAGAGAGGAGAGTCCTGATAACGTAAGATATTGTAGTATGTTCAGTAAAATTGTACAGGAAATAGTAGTACAGCCTGCTCTATTAGGAGATTGTACAGTATATGCATGCTAACATTGCATTCCAGTACCTATGACTGGTATGGGCTAACAACAAGATTATCCTTAAAATGAGGCATAATCCAACAATAACACAATAACATTTATTTACACATGGCTGCATCCATTGGATGACAGAGTAAACAAAGTCGCTGATAAGAGGAAACTTCCTCTTAGAAGCAAAGTTTACATCGCCCGCCCCACAGACTAGGAGATTTCAAGTATAGAATGATGATGGTTGTTTTGAATGTTTCTAGCTATAACTCAGAGCCCTGGCTCTGCAACACATACATGTACTGTACGTTACAAGTCAATGAGAATTATCATTACTGCTAAACAGCTGTTTACATGGTTCAACTACTCTTCAAGGAGGGTTCAATAACATGTTGTGACAGTTAGACTGTGGTATGTCATCTATTGTTAATTACATTGGAATCTGTGCCAGGGGCTTTGGGTTTGAAATTTTCCTACCAACATCTTGAAGTAAACAGTACTATGGCTGCCACATACTTTTGAAGTACTGTACCAAGTGAAGTTGTTGGGCTTTTTTGCATGACTTACACATACAGGGTGATACACAGTATAAAATACAGGGTAATACACAGTATAATATAATGGGTATTACACAGTATAATATACAGGGTAATATACAGTATAACATACAGAGTAATACACAGTATAATAAAATGGGTAATACATAGTATAACATACAGGGTAATACACAGTATAATATACAGGGTAATATACAGTATAACATACAGAGTAATACACAGTATAATATACAGGGTAATATACAGTATAACATACAGAGTAATACACATTATAATATACAGGGTAATATACAGTATAACATACAGGGTAATACACAGTATAATATAATGGGTAATAAATAGTATAACATACAGAGTAATACACAGTATAATATACAGGGTAATATACAGTATAACATACAGAGTAATACACATTATAATATACAGGGTAATATACAGTATAACATACAGGGTAATACACCGTATAATATAATGGGTAATAAATAGTATAACATACAGGGTAATATACAGTATAACATACAGAGTAATACACAGTATAATATACAGGGTAATATACAGTATAACATACAGAGTAATACACAGTATAATATACAGGGTAATATACAGTATAACATACAGAGTAATACACAGTATAACATACAGGGTAATATACAGTATAACATACAGGGTAATACACAGTATAACATACAGGGTAATATACAGTATAATAGTATAACATACAGAGTAATACACAGTATAATATACAGGGTAATACACAGTATAACATACAGGGTAATACAGTATTATAAACATACATGGTAATGCACAGTATATAGCATACATGGTAATACACAGTATAAAACATACAGGGTAATACACAGTATATAACATACAGGGTAATACACAGTATTCTAAAAATACATGGTAATACACAGTAATATACTGGATAATACACATACTGTAACATACAGAGTAATACACAGTATAACATACAGGGTAATACACAGTATAACATACAGGGTAATACACAGTATAGTATACTGAGTAATACACAGTATAACATACAGGGTAATACACAGTATAACATACAGGATATACACAGTATTTTGTTTGTACATGCCATTGCAGTAGTTGGAATTTATAACACAAAATTTACAAATTTTAATGAAGCCATGCAGCATCAATAATGCATACGCTGTCATGAACATCATCTATTTGAAAAGTGGTTTTGGGAAATTTTTAAAAATGAGTGATATAGTCATAGATTAGACTGAACATTGCTGCATACAAACAGTCAAGATCTTTATCAAATATAACAAAATCACTGAGCTGTAAAACAACAGTATTACAAGTTGTGTTAGCTAGAGGGCTGCCATTTTGTGCCAATGTGCGATGATAAAGGGACTCTGTAAGTGGCAATAAACCTTTCTTTTTTGTTTAATATTTTTGAATGTAAGGAAACAGTTTTGTCAATAAAAGTAAACATGTGTTCAAAACTTTCAAACTTAAGAATTTCAGCAGGTTTTAATAGTAAAAAACAAAATGGTGTGATATTTAGACTTGTTTAAGTCTTTATAGTCTTGTTTATGAAGGAATGTGACAACTGTGATACCTTCAAATGGAATATAACAATTATTCTTTAATAGCTACAGTATTATCTACAGTACTAATGGGAGAGTTGTTTATAACAAGGTACAAAAAAATAAATTTTTATCACATGTACACTGCAGGGCATTGATGATGGTTATTTGCATATTAAAATTCCTTTACATTACCATATATCCTATCACAGTTAAGCCATAGTAATGTCTGTTACAACTTTAGTGCATTGGAATCACAGCGGCTCCTTCCACTCAATTAGCACAAGTGCAGTGTATTACTTTCTTTTATTGATGCTACGATGGGAATTTGAAACCTTTTAAGAACTTCTGTCAATTAACTTTCAAAGCAACCATCAACTCTGTGTTAGCAGAGTGTGTCAAGGCCTATTCTTCTTGTGGTTATATCAATTAAGTGATAACAGGCCAATTATTAGCTGATTTTATCATTTTTGGACACAAAAAGAATACAAGTCCTAATTGTTTGTTGGTTAGTCCTTCTGAACAATAAAGATGCAGCAATATTATTGATATATATTGTGGGTAATTCTGATGGGGATTAGGTGTCCGTATGAGGGTCATGCATGTACATGTGTATGGGTGTTTGTAACTTTGTGTACATAGCATCCATTCATTGTTATTGAAATGTTGGTTGCAGTATATTAATACCTATATACTGTAGGCATACAGTATGTCTCCTTGTTAATCAAATGTGAAACCATATTATAGCATCCAGATTCCATGTAGTAAATTTTGGTATGCATGTGGTAACTATGATACAGTCTATTATTCCTGTATATATGTTAATTTAAATTATGTAATTAAGTTATGTAAAGTATCTTTATTTGAGCTCTGTTTAATAGCTCATCCATGTAGTGAAATGTTGTTACAGTACCTACAGCATCTCGGCAGTATGATGGTATTGTAGCATCCATGTGGTGAAACATTGTACAGGGAATAGTTTATCTGGCATCGCATTGCAAAATGGATAAATTACTAAATAGCAGGGATTTTTTGTGTACATAGGAACCACATCATTTCATATGAGACCAAATGCAGAGACCTCACAACTGCTACACAAAATTTGAACACTAAAAAATAATTCCCTGTCACGATATCTATGTAGTGAAATGTAAGATGTGTGTCTATCTTAAATATTGTGTGTAATACCACCATATATATTGAAACGTAACTAGCTGCTTTAACTTCAGGGCCATCTCGTATATCAAACATACAGTAATTAATCAGAAGCACATCTCCAAGTTATAGAACAATTTTTTTTTTTATTCATAGTATTTTTCCTTCAGAATGGACATTAATTTATTGTTTGCTGTTTTACCTTGACATTTCAACAATCCTTCAGGAATGTGACACATTACTAGCATTCTTAGCAGCTGGGGTACAGTACAGTACAACATACATGTAGTACATAAATTGTATGTATACATACTCCTGACTCAAAATTCTACAATACAGTATACACTGCACTGGATGCATGCATACTTCTTGTGTACTGTAAATTTGGACTTTGCGTCGTGCATTCCCCACTATTGTACAGCCTGCATACAGTAGCTGATGCATACAGTACTATAGTGTAAGCCCCAAGCTGTGGGATAAAAGAGCTGGGCCTTAACAAAAGTCATGATTACTTGCAAAAGGGATCCTCTTTGACAAACTGATAATGGAGGAGTGCTGATGTGTCAAGAAGAAAGCCCAATCGGCATTCTTGTTTGAGAAGCAAAAAAAGGGGGTTTTTCTGGGTTGGTGTGGACTGTGGACGTGACATTTTTGAGTTTTGACTCAGAATGAAGTAAACAGCTGGTGAAAATTGAAACAGGGATTCTGTGATAAAAGTGAATTGGTATTGACATTATTGGTCGTATAACCTGTAAGTATCTAGAATTGTAGTAAATTGCTTTAATTAATATTTTTTAAGTGTAATAATATCAAATAAAGTTGGCTGAAATTTTTATTTTGCAAAAAAATGCATGGTTCATAGATCCCAAAGTAGGTTTTTTTTTTTTTTTTTTTATTATTATTATTGGTTCAATTTAAAACCAATAGTAGATATTTTCCATTGCAAACAGGTTGAATTTTACTGTCAAATGTTATTGTCTATGTTTACAGAAGTACATTGTGTACATTTTGTGATATTTCAGTGGACAAAGTCTGATGCCCCAGTAAATAAATAAGTGCAGGTTGAGCCAATCATCAACTGTTATTTGTGAGAAAATTCATGACACTGGTTCCAGTATATAAAGTAGCAGCTTGAGTCTCACCATAGTAATATAGGTCTACAAAACTTACACTGTTTTAAGTCTGTTGACACAGTATATTGCTTTTGCACCCAAGTTGTTTACTCATGTCTCTTATTTGTAAACAGTGCTTGTTTGTTTGATATGAAGATACAAATATGAGTTCCTCCCTTTGTCAATCACTGCACTTCATGTTTATTAGTTACTGTACAGTTATACTAATATCTACCCTGGGATCGTTCAATGTTGCTGGTTTTATTGCTGGTACAGCAGCACAGTAGGTGTACTACTGTATGTGATTTTACCACATGTACAGTATCTCGTTAATGATCAACCTACAGTTGGAAGTTGTAAATGAATAATAAATTCACAGAAACTAAAGTTCGCGACTAGATACGTTATCTCCGTCAAGTCAATCTGTTATCTCTTAATCAAGCGATGAGAACAATCATGACAGACAATCTAATATATTAATGCTGGTAATTGCAACATTTCAATGTGCTGGACTTTTTCAAAGCACAGTACTCATTCGCTTGAGGCCTATACTGTAAGTTTCTTGACCATCCAGGATTTGGTTTAAATGACATATTTAGCTTAATTTCTATTGTGCATTTATTTGATTGGTGCAACTTTGTCCCATGACATGTACAGTATGTCATACTTAGAGTTTAAACATGAATATCAAATTGTAAGTTAATTTATCTTTGCACTTGGATGAGAAGGGTGAAAAAGCTGAAAATGATCTTGAACCATGTACGATGCCATTGAACTTGCCAAAAAATAGCCAGTCTAGGATCCCTGAGAAAATTATCCATTTGCTGTATATTTAATGGTTATAAATAACAGTAGCTCTCAGTCGATCTTCCACCAGCTCTCGGAATGGGACACAGTTTTTTTTTTTAAATTCAAAGGAGAAAAACACCAAAAAAGAACCCAGCAACAATAAGTCATACATGACATGTGTTACTACTGTAACGTGTTGCTTAAGTGCTACATGTACATGATCAATGTGTACAGTTGAATAGGAGTATAAATAATGTCTTGACGAATGCCAGACATGGTTATGTTGTTCATGCACAGTGGCCCCTGGTCTTAGAAATCCAATTCACCACAGACCAATGAAGCTGTTATTCTTGTTTATCCAGAACCTACATTTATTCACTCCCATCTGATGTGTGATGTAAATTTGTATGTACAAGGTTACCCTGGTATATATAACACTTCATTGCACAGTAGACATTGACAAACAACAATATTGGTTCAATGAGAGAAAACATATATAACTAAGAGTTCAATTTATAGACAAGTTTATGTACATACCTACGGAATTCAAAATTCCTTTTAAAAAATTGCTATTTCTTTTTTTAAATTTTTTCTTTCAAATCTGCTTTATTTTTCAGATCAATCCCAGAAGTAAAGCAGCTCATAGTGGGTCGATTGAGGTCGGTGATGTCATCGAGAGTATAAATAACAGACCAACCCAAAATCTAGATTTGAAAGCTGTTCAAGATATTATCTACAATACCAAAGAGTCTTTACATATTGTCCTAGCCAAGAGGTAAGCCGTGGTGATATTGGTGGCAGTCTTTACCTTAAATGTCAACATTTATCCATTTAATCAATTTAAAATTGATTTCACAAAATCCTGTGAAAGACTATATGTCCAGTGGTCATCGGTCTGTGGCATTGCGGGCAGCGTTGTAAACATGGCTACCAGTGGTATGTGTCCATATGTCGGAATTGTCAAACAACTGCTACTAAAAATAATAATACTAATAATAATATATGAGACTTATATAGTGCGAAATCAGTAAACAAAAGTCACTACATGTATGTTTATGTATGTTTATGTATGTATGTTTTCCAAAACTTGAAGATCTTGTGTCCAATAATAATGTTTTATCTTAAATCTTTTGTTGGCCAAGAATTATTGATTTTTTTGGGTCTGTCTGGCTAAACTCTATGGCCATTTAAAATATATCTAGTAAAAGGTCACTTCTGATACACTATATACAGTATTCGCTTTTCAAGAAATTTACAATAGCGTTAATATCATTATTTGTAGTTGTAGTTCTATTAACTAGGTCCGCTTTGAGTTGTACTGTAACTTTCAGTATTTTAAGTTTTCTTTGTTTTCTCATTAGCGCCTCGTTGATACCCAATGGTGCGCGGGACTATACAATATACAGTATTCTCTTTTGGAATAATTAACATTACTGTTAATTATTATTAGTAGTAGTACTGTAGTTGTGGCCTTTATAAGATCTCCTATTGAGTTCGAACTTTCAGTATTTAGAGTTTTCTTTGTTTTCTCGTTAGCTCCTCGTTAATACCCAATGGTGGGACTACCATGTCCTCATCTGAAGTGATTGACACCAGACTGCCAACATCCGTAACCTCAAATAGTAAGTTCAAATTTTCATTTTCAATATCTGCCCAATAATTAGACAAAACAAAACTTTATTGGCAAATTACATCCCCCAAAAAGCTTCAAACCTACTCCAGTTACCAAATCCAGTACATCTGCACTTAAATATCTTCAAGGGATCACCACAGGAGACAATCCACCAAGATGTCTAAAAACAGAAAAGAAAGCTCCATTTGATACTCTCTCTAAAAATAACCACAGCTATGAATAAAAAAACTGGCAGATAGACTTAACTGAGGCTAAAGAGGTCAAAAGGTCAGCCCCCAGAAATGTGTCTCAGGTATTTGTGACGAAGTTCTAGAAATACTGAGAAAGACGAATAAAAATCCTTTCCTTGCAATACCAGTGGTTTACTGGAGGTTACTGATATCAACAGAATGCTGACAACATTCCTGGTTTGGTTTTTAAACAAAAGCGTTTGTCTCCCATTGTGGAGAGCCCAACATAACAACTGGTTATTAGACTCTTCCTTTGCACAGTCATTAAATTGTCTAACATTCCAAAGGATGAATTTGATTGATATGGAAATAAAAACCTGCCAACCAAAAAAAAATGTGGGAATTTCTAATTGAATCTGTGAGCTTAAGGGGAACTTCATAATGGATTGTATCAAAGTTGTAGTTCTTTGCACTTACAGCTGTTACTGCCATTATGCAATGACTATGCATTATTTGGAGTCAAATGTAACAAATTGAAGATGCATTGAGTTGCTTGGAATCGTGTAGGAAACTTTCTGCCCATTGAAACCACATTTGTGAATAGCTAAACAAGGCATATTTTTATCGGTGGTCCAGTGTCTACATTGAATTTTATAGAATGGAGTTTGCATTGCATTGGCTGATGACAAAAATATCATGCTTTCTTTCAGCTTGTAAGATTTGTACTTCATGAATTTCATGTGTTATATAACTCATTTCTTCCGCAGTCAACATTCTTGCATTTTGCTTCTTCAAGTCATCTTTCCCTGATTTTCAGCTTGATCAGTTTTATACATGTACCTGTATGTGTGTGCGTGCGTATGTATGTATGTAAGTCTGACACATTGTTGCGTCTTCATCATCACCATTTGATAGAATTCATAATGCATTTAAAGTGTCTACAAAAAGAAAAAAGTCCAAAAAAAGGAAATTAGAATGCATTGTTGTGAATTACAAGCACACAAGCATATGCTGGGCATGATAAATTTAATTTGGCTTTTATAATAGCTTGCACAGGCAAATCTTTTTAGCCAAATCAGAGTCCTACACTGTTGTGTTCTCAATAAAGCAGAGTTGGTGGGCGGCGACCTTTCGGAACACAACCTAGGATCTTCCTTTAGCACTGAGCCACGACTCACAAGGCCTCCCTCCACCACCCCCCTTCCCCCCTTCCCCCCTCAATCAGAACCTATGCTCAGAGTGTATTAAAGCTATATAAGCTAAGACGTATGGACACAAGTGTAAATATTTCTTAGAACTGTAGAACTCCATCAGCGAGCTCTTAAAACCATACGTAGATCAATGGTTTGACGTCTGTAAAAAATTTCCTATTCACACCCAGAAATTGTCCATTGAAAAGTCTCGATCCACAGGGCCGGCTGTATTAATTACGCAGACGTGAGTTTGCAGTAGACACTGGCTCTGAAGCGAAAGAAAAGTTCCGGAGTCATTTAAATATGTCAGAGCCAGGCGTCTGGCATCCTAGGCGGTCTCGAGAGAGAGGTCAGTGGGATGTGAACATCTAACCCTTGAGAAGCTTTTTTTTTTAAAGTAGAAATATTTTAACCGCTTGCTATTAGATGGACTACGTAGCATTGCACATTTCTCACTAAAAAAATAGGTTTTTATTGGAGAACTAATACAGTGCTGCTGTTTTGAATGGATTTTGTGCAGATTTGTTTTTAATTTAAGCGTGACATTTTTTTCCAGTTCTGTGTAACATTGATGCAGTAAATACCGTTTCATTCATTGTGCACACTGTACACTACGTCGTGAACCTGTCGAAATCATGTTTCTCGTGGAACTGTATTCTATCTGTTTTCAAATTCAACACAATGTTAAAGATGTTATTCTCATGAGTGGAAGCAAGGGGCTGGGGTAAGGTTTGCCGAGGGCAGGGCATGAGTTGAAAGACTTTATTGAAGCACAGTGGATGCTTTTGTGTGGTCAAGTCCAGCTGAAAACACAGATGTTGGACCCAAGAGGAAGAAATGAAGTGAAGGAGGTCCGAGAAACATTATTATTATTATTCACTTTCCTGCAAAGTGCACTATACTTTGAAGTAAGTGCTGAATTCACTTTGCACAATGACAGGTTATAGCTTTGTACTGTATGTTACACTGTACACCCCCATACAACAATACAGAGTACTGTATTACAATAAAGTGGGAATATTGACACAACATTCTGTGACATTCCAGGATGTGGGGTGCGGTTTGGAAGGTATTAGTATTAACTGCAGCCTGTATTGGCCCTGTCTATTGTTATCAACAATAAAGGGATGGCAGTATAATAATGATACATGTATTCAACAACTAATTATATACATGGTATCTGTATGATAGTGTATACACACTATCTCATTGACAACTACAATTAACAAAGCTGGATACGTTGCAGTTCATACTACATAACTCTGTTGTACGGAGAAAATGCAGACATTGTAAATCAAATGTTGCGACTCCCAGGTAATTATTGCAGTCGTGTAATATTAGCAAAGTTGTGAGATAAGAGCTCACGGTCTAAAACAGCCAATATTAAATATTTTAATTAATTCCGCAGTCTGATTTCTTGTTATCGATTTGTATGTTATAAAATGGTGATTAACAGAGCCAGCTATCCATCAGTAGGTCTCTGGGCATTTAATGGGCAATGCATTTGCGGGAACTGCGGTACAATTACTGGAACCTGGGTAATCCTGCTAATACTACAAATATTGCATTCAAGCAGCAGTTATTATAGAATGTTATGTAGTATCTAGTTGTAGTCATTTACAGTGATAATTTGATTATCCAACTCAATACAGTTTGTACTCTTGATTAGTTTTAGTTACAGATTCTTTTAGGTAGATAGTAAATGTCACCTGCAGTTTTAGGATGTCATGCACCACTGTATGCCATTTTACTAGTACAGTGTTACAGATAAAAGACAGGATTGAACGTTATATGTACCGCATACCTCTAGGGCATGATTAATGTGTATTTGATGTTAGACGAAGTCTCTATAAAAAGGCATAATTTCTTTTCTCATGAAACAATATTTTCACTTTGCACCTCGCTTACCTGTCTCCTCACAAACAAGTTATACATATTTGCTAATTATTCACAAGATGAAGAGCTGAGTCTACATGATAATAAAATATTCAATTCAATATACTACTGTACAGTATATTACTGTAGTTTAAAATGCATTTATTGGCTGGTTAGGGCAATTTGTACACCCTCTGAGAGCCAGACAACAGCTGACAACTAGCTGATTAATATTTGCTGGTATCATTAATCACATATACTGTACTACTAGTACTACTATTCATAAACTGAGTAGCCTATAATTAAGCCTTAGTTTCAAGTTGTCTTCATGCACAGGCTTCTTCTGCAATATACAGTTTATGGAAATAGTACAAGTCCATTGCTTACGGAGTGAAAATTTGATTTGTATACTGTACATACAGAGAAAACACACAGTGCCAGTGATACCACAATGATATGATATTATTGACTATCATACAGTAGTACATTATAAACTACATAATGTTTGGCACAGACTCAGCCGACATATCTACAACCTCAAGTATGATACAGTTGATGTCTCACTTAATGATGGATGTATCTCACATTTCACAGATCTAGAACATCACTTCTAAATTCTTGCCATAGTTTTCGGTGTGTTGTATATAGCCATCCAGACTCAGTACAGGGTCCATGTGATAGACTGACGTAGTTGTCATTTATCTTTGTCTCACTCTTATTAATATATATTGTGACATTAATCGTGAACATTTTGTCTGGAGTTGTTTGAGTGTCTGCCAATTTAATTTATTTAAACATGGTTTTGTCATGACTTTTATGTTAATTGATTGAACTTCCTTTTGTTTTTACAGTAGGTTTAGACTATTGTTGTAAAAATTGTGAATTCCATATTCATAAAGTTGTAAGATATATAAAGTCAGCACCAGCATGTTGCCATGGTGACTAGTGCTTAATGTAAAATAGATGTTGCCAAGTAGTGTAGGCCTACTGTACTGTACTGTAGGTGTATGATATTCATTCTGTAGGGGAAATCGAAGACAGCCGGTTTAGACCTTAATATTAAGAATAAAACGTTATTGTTGCTGTCATACTTCAGTAGTGGCACTGAAGATATAGATATTTGATCAGTACAGCATACAGGTCTATAAAACATGATATAAAACTGCAAGCTTGTGCTCATATGATTCTGGAGTTTGTGCTTGAGATTAGGAAGAAAATTGAAAGACTTTTCATTGGTCATATAGTAACTTTTATTGAGATGAAAATTATTGTAGTCAAGGAAAGAAAAAGCTTTTAATCACACATCTTCCAATACAGCTCTAGGCTGGTTGATTTTCTAAACAAAAAATGAAGAGAATTGTTCATGTTTCATAGCTGTACTGTTATAATGGTTATACATATGTTATTGTTACTATGATGTTTTTTTGTTCTTTTCTGTAAGTTTGTTTACTCATTTCCAGCTGATCTAAATATCCAGCCAATATTTCCTTTGTTAAGAGTTCAAATTTGAGGTATTGTTTGAGGTATAGCTTGTGTTGTAAAATTGTCACGATATACATAGTGAATCTAGAATCTGCAAGTGGAAATTAAATCATGTTAATTATTCATCTTAAGACGTAACATAACCAATCAGGCGTTGTAGACCTCCCAAGGGTAATTACTAATGATCAGAACTTCCAAGTGTAAGGACAACTCCATCTTCATCAGACACTGTGTTGTCTTGTACGGTACCTCATCGTATTTAATATATTTAAAAGAACTTTTGGTTTGATTCAAGTTTGAAGTGTTGATATCCGCCATTCTGCTGTTTGCCTCTCTACAGTGTCTTGTCCAACATGTGTACACATGTGTACACAAACATGGATCTGTACTACGATGTTTCTCGACATCGTCTTCATTTGCATCTCATTTGCATCTCATTTGCATCTTTCTCTTTCCTCTGTATGTCCATTTTTTTTCTCTGCATTTCTTTGCTACTCAGGTCATGCTTCTTCTTCTTCTTCTCTTGACCCCAAATTAACACGTCCATGGTCCAATCAGCATCAAGCTATTCTTAATTGGACCAATGCCAAGCCACCCTTGCCCCAAGCTCTGAGCATGCGATCAGGGCATCCAAACGGGCGCCGACGCATGCGGACCTCGATTTCCTTAAGGCCTCGATCTCAAAGTGCAGATGGTACAGAAATGCTCTTTTCTATCAATTATTTTCTGCTTTTAATTTTTGTCTGTAGTGGTTTGATCTTCATTTATACTTTGTCATGCAGACAATATTTTCATACTTTTGATTATATTTTCTTGATGTGTATAAAATTTGACCTGATAGTCAATATGTACAGAACACTTTTCAGTGCATGTTTACAGTGTTATTCATTGACACTAATCGGGTCTGAGTGTTTGTGTCTTCAATTTTTTTTTCTCTCTCTATAGGGTCCTTGATGGGGACTTAAGTGTCCCTCCTGATCCTTTTTTCTACGAAACTAAACTAGAAACTAAACTTTGAGTGGACAAAGATTTCAATGTAATACTAATAAGATTCAAATGTAAAAAAGTGGTCTCGTTTTTAAATCTAACGTACATGTATACTACTACAGGTTGCAGATAGATAGTTTCTTCATGTGAGTGACATATTGACCTAGAAAAGAATGGTGATGATTCCCTTTGTGTCAGATTCATTTGCATATCAATGCCAGGATGTCAAATCCATCCTGTGACAAAAAAAATGTAATGTTTTCTTGTTGTTTTCATACTATGTTGAAGTGCCCATGGTCAAAGGGTTATAAGTTTGCTTTATAGTGTACGATTGCATTGTTGAAAGGAACTATTGCATGATGGGAAATTACTGGGTCATGTGATCATAGGAAAACTTTATAAATCAACAAACTGTCATATCCCATGATTTATCCCACCTGATATGCTTCATTGTATTCTCATTTGCAACCCTAATGAATATTCATCAACAAGCATTTGGAAAGAGTTTGTCAGATAATAATCACAAATAGACGGTAATTGTGTTGCAGAGATGTTTATAGGGTTGTTTAAAAAGGCCTTATATCTTGATATTAATGATACTCCCACCCCAGACCTCCCATCCCCTCCCCCCTCCTTCCATCAAAAGAAAGACTAAGTATATTCCATCTCAGACAGAGAGTTGAAAAATCTTTTATAAAGTATGTATGCTTGTTTGTACGATATTCATGATTCATTAAGTACAGTCGTAGGTACTCATTTACAGTAAACGAACCTAAACATTATATCCATAATGTGTGTTAATCTTTAAGTAACTCATACAGATCTGTGTGAGCTTTAAGATCATGAGTACAAATGTGACATCAAATTCACTCTTCTTTTTGAGTTCCTTATTTTCTTTTCATTTAACTTTGTGTACATTCTAAATTCTTGACTCTCTCAAACTATGTACAGTTACTGTCTAGGCCATATATACATAGGCTTGAACATTGAGTCTACATCATGACAAAGTCGATCTGTGAGTACTTGTTTCTACAGTAGGTGCTGCAGGGGCGGGTGGGGGGGGGGTCGGGACAGACAGGGGTGTGGTATTATTGTTTCTCTTCATTCTTAACCATATATTACTCATTTATTACATACTTCTCACATTTCCTCTTATAATCTTCTTTGCTTTTTTTCCTTTTTCTCTTATCTCTTTTTCTTCCTTTCATAATTTTATTATTCACTTCAACGTCTACTCCTGCTCTCTCCGACAAATTAGCCTCGGACAGGAACCGCAGTCCCCAACAATGGCGTCCTGTCAATTACAGACCAGGACAGTCTAAGGATGATACTGCCGATGCGGCTTTCTCCCCTCCCCCTGTCCCTCCGCCACCCCCAGGTGATGCAACAGACACCGAGGGGGATGATCTCCCCGCCGTACCACCAAAGCCCCAGGGAGGAGGCACCAACGTCTGGTTGAGTGCAAATACCCCTATGCAAGGAGAGGGTAAATAAAAGTCATGAATATGCATGTACTACACAAGCATGCTGATTGGCTGAGATATCACAATAGGTCATCCTCGGAACACGTCCCGTAGTAGCAGTGTCCAGAAACCCTGTCCCTTATCTTTGTTAAAGAGAAGAAAAATAATCTTATTTCTGTGCCCCCTCTCACCTTTCGCTAACACCCATGTTGCATTTGACTTCTAACACATAATTTAACCTTCAGACATACTGTAGTGGATGTTTTTATAGCTGTAGTGTTACGCTGTATGGGATGATTTCATCAGATGAAATGTACAATTCATACCTACTCAGTGAGTAATTAATGTTAATGAGATGTAACCCTACATTATGACTGACTGAATTACTACTGGCATTAGCTTCATAACTATGCAGACTATAGTTGCAATACTATGGCACTCTATGGGGAACATTATCCTCTAACATTTTATCAATTAAGAACCGCCACAGACACACACACACGCACTACGTGCGGACAGTGTTACATACAGCATGGTCTACGCTAACAAATTCTGCTGTGTATGTTTTCTCAAAAATTCCAGGGCCAGTCAGAGGTTTTATATAGCTTTGTGAAGATAATTTAAAAATGATGAAACAATTTAATTTTAAAGAAGAAAGCATTAATAATAGGGTATAAAGTATCAGTCGTTACGAAAAAAAACTCAATGCTTTCTTACTTAACGTTTGGTAGAGGTATATTTCCACTAGTTAAAATTGGTGTCTGAAAATTAACAGTTGTGATGATATTTGTGGAAAACATCATCTCCTCAATTTGTCAAAAAGCACATTTTGTCTTTTATGGGAAGGACTGTATATAACTTAGAAATGCCCCGACTGCATTATATCTTTCAGCTTGTGTGCCGTTTCTTTCCCCCTACTGTATATTATAATGGTAGTATGTGTGACCTAACTCTGCAATGTGATGCAGAGTAAAAATCTTTTCTCCCTTTTAATTTGTGACAGTGTTGCACTAACAGTGGCACCCTATTCTGTATAAAATAACATTTGCCTGTTCAAGTTATTACACAATAATGTTGGTTCTCAACCATCAATCCCAAGTACCATTATACCAAATCCCTTTGATGATATTTTTACCCTTCCTCCCTATACCCTACCTCCTTGTCCCTCCCTACACCTACTTCCTACCCCTCCCTATCCACTACCTCCTTGTCCCTCCCTACCCCTACTTCCTGCCCCTCCCTATACCCTCCCCCTCCCCCAACCCCTTAATATTCCAAGTCTCTCACAGTCTCTCTTTACAAGTGGTAATAAATTGTCACTGCTGATTAGGGCAATTTACAGACTGCAACTGATTGGTTGATTTGATAGATAGATTGATGTTTCTCGGATCAAGGAAGAAACAAGTTAAATTGATTACATCACAAAATATGGCAGGAATTGCTACTTAAAATATATAAACTGTACCAAATGCCAGCAGCAGCTGGGCAGAGGCAGCTGGTTATATATAGGTAAACAAGTCCTACAGTTCCTCAGGCTATAGGCTCTGAGCTTGGTAGGAATGTTGAATGAACCATAACGGGTTCATTTGTGTTGTGATGCACCCTCCTCATACAGTAGGATGAAATGATTGCTAAATATGTCAGCAATGAGGTTTATTTTCACAACCAGTCAAATATGAGGTGGGCATGTTTGTAGCCAGAGGGAGGGTGTCACAGGGGTGACCCCACGTGAGGTCACCACCTTGTCTATTCTTGGAATGCTGTGAAGGGCCCTGCTGAAAGTTTGGTGAGGAATTGGTATTCAAGTAAAAGGTAAATAGACTTTTACCTGGTACAGTAGCTAATGTAATTCAATTGCTTTCAATTTACTAATTGTACAATTAACCACAAAGGCTCAAGTAAATCAATAGAAAATATGATTCATTATATCAAACCAGGCCTGAAGGTTATCATGATAGCTAAGGGGAGTAATTTGATAGTTTGAGTTTACATATTGACATATATACAGTATCCTTCATGCAGTAAGTACATTGTCAGTCTACATAAATCCATCTTTATGGATAGGATACATGGTTATCATTAATGTAACCACATATTCCAGTACATGCTATATATTGGAATGCTACTGCACATACTGTATTGTAGAAGTGGGGAATGATTTACTCTGCTGAACATACAGTACGTGAAAACATCCGTCGGGAGTGGTCTTTTGTAGCCAATGGTATACTGACGTAGAGTAGACCTGCGGTAATTGCCTCATCTTTACGACTGCTGCTACTGACATTGATACAATTACATCAGTCCTCTGGCTTACATGTCTCCTCGATACCTTTACACTCCAATTACCCAAGACGAAAAAGAAAATTGAAGTTTGTTAAAATAACACATCGCATTGAGCATTTACCCTCACTAGGTCTCTCTCTCTTGCTCTGATGTTATGTTTTCAATACTTGTTACAAATTTACATGAAACCATCAAACAATGGCAAAGTAGTTAATATTCAAATTGTTCACGGAATTAATTGAAATTATTTATGATTTAATGAATTTTATAAAACTTAACTGTTGTTTGCTTAAAAATGCGACGGTGATTCAAGCTTAATTAATTAATTTAATGTTTTTTGAAGTATCATCTTAATTTCTTTTTTTTTTATCTCTTTCAGTCAGAATTTAAACAGTGTTCAATTTTAAATACTTTCTTTCAACTACTGCTGCCAAAAAAAAACCCCACTAATTTTCAGTTACTGGGATATATAGTATAAAGTTAAAACCTTTCTCTATTTAATAACACACATACCCAGAATAATTTAAATGGTTTCTACATTACATCCATACATTGTACATAAACTAGCACTGCCCTGACGGAGGTCTGTAGAATCTCCAATGGTTATTAATTCGGTCCATATTTTCTCAACAGAGGCGGATAAAATTAGCCTGCAATTCTTCATTTCTCTGTCATACTGTTGCTTAGGCATACCATAGATTCCTAGCATTCCAGTACAGTCACTCGGTGTCTGTAACACTATATCTATATCTATCTTACTGAGGTTTGTGTCCATTTAAATGGTAATTATACGGCCACAGCCACCAGAATTGTTTGCTGCTGCCTCCCCCTATAATCTTGTTCTGAGTATCTAGTAATTTCCTGTGGAGATGGTTGAGAGGAATTGGAATAGTCAATGAATTCAATGCAGCTCTTAAACTGTTAGTACAATTGTACTAAACTTAAATGTATACTGACATATATACATATATAGCTTAAGTTGCTATTAACAAGCAGTGAAGGGGTTCAGTGTGTACGTATTACTGCCACTTATATTAAAAGTAGGAAATTGAATTTGAAATCACGAATCAATTATTAAATTTGAAATAAATTATTTATGTGTTTACCTTAGGCATGTAAGTGTCAAACAGATATAAAGCACACAGCAGCTGCCAATTCCCTGCAGGAAGGTTGAATGTAAAACCAAACAATATCTATCAGAGACTATCTCACCAGACCAGTTGTGCCTATTCTGTGAAATTGTAGTGCCTTATTGTGTGAACTGCACAGCACTTAATCTTGAGTAAAAATCAAAATAGGGAAATATTTTATAGCAAAATTTTCAGTTTTTTAAACTGACATTAGTTGAAATGAAACTTGATTTGTGAAGCAAATCAACTTCATTTTCATTTACATTGTCAGAAAGTACCAGGAGACAAAAAAATTAATCAAAAACAAATATATGAAATCTGCCAAACAACAATATTGTTTGCAAGAGATGGACTACAAGGCTATACCATATATATGCTAACTTACAGTTAGGAAGTCTGTAAGGCCTCTGGATATGGCCAAATGGTTGTATTAATCAATTACTTCTAAGACAAACAGTTAACTTAAACTATGCCAATCCTGAACAAACTTAT
>JAIPMN010007642.1:510-13692 GCA_020650975.1 Apostichopus californicus
TCCATACTTACTCTTCATTTATGTCATCTAATAGTATAAGATCCATACTTACTCTTCATTTATGTCATCTAATAGTATAAAATCCATACTTACTCTTCATTTATGTCATTTAATAGTATAAGATCCATACTTACTCTTCATTTATGTCATTTAATAGTATAAGATCCATACTTACTCTTCATTTATGTCATCTAATAGTATAAGATCCATATTTACTCTTCATTTATGTCATCTAATAGTATAAGATCCATACTTACTCTTCATGTATGTCATTTAATAGTATAAGATCCATACTTACTCTTCATTTATGTCATTTAATAGTATAAGATCCATACTTACTCTTCATGTATGTCATTTAATAGTATAAGATCCATACTTACTCTTCATTTATGTCATCTAATAGTATAAAATCCATACTTACTCTTCATTTATGTCATCTAATAGTATAAGATCCATACTTACTCTTCATTTATGTCATCTAATAGTATAAGATCCATACTTACTCTTCATGTATTCATTTAGTATTATAAGATCCATACTTACTCTTCATTTATGTCATCTAATAGTATAAAATCCATACTTACTCTTCATTTATGTCATCTAATAGTATAAGATCCATACTTACTCTTCATGTATGTCATCTAATAGTATAAGATCCATACTTACTCTTCATGTATTCATTTAGTATTATAAGATCCCTACTTACTCCTCCTGTATGTCATTTAATAGTATACGATCCATACTTACTCTTCATTTATGTCATCTAATAGTATAAGATCCATACTTACTCTTCATTTATGTCATCTAATAGTATAAGATCCATACTTACTCTTCATGTATTCATTTAGTATTATAAGATCCCTACTTACTCCTCCTGTATGTCATTTAATAGTATACGATCCATACTTACTCCTAATGTATGTTTCCTAGTAGCGAATGTGAACACTTATTCATCACGTCATTTAATAGTATGATGTAGAATGATGACATATACTTACTTGAGACTGTTGAAGTGAGTTGATTCTCCTTTCCTGATCCTTCTTTACATTATCGAGTTTCTTCAGCACATCTTTTTCCTGTCATGAGTGAAAGGATAAGGTTGAAGTGGAAAAAATAACATCTCCTTTATTGAGAGTGGCAAGATTGACGAACAAATGCACACACTAATTTCTTTACAAAATATCACATTCTACAAACAATCATGTTTTCTAAGCAGTGTGAACAAAGGATAAATATCTCTTTCTGTTGACTTGTTGATTTATTCAAGAACATCAGTTATGTCAATGTATTATGTGGATATGAACAAGAATAAATTGACACTTACCTTTAACCATTTACAAAATTTGATAAAACAAAGCACCGTCCAGTATTTCTCAACCAAACGATAAAAACAAACACAGAAGGGGTTGTTGTAAATCATTTAATAAAAAAACATGTCAACAATTGCTGTCAAAATGCTGTCATTCCTGGATTCCCCTGAAGTGTTCAGGATTTTTACAAAGTTAACGCATAAAATACCTTCCTTGGAGGGAATAATTCTACAGGAAAGGTATGCAAGATCCAACAAGTTATAACAAGATTTTTTAAATTTCAATTTTTACTGATCTTTTTCAAACCTTCTCTGTGGAAAATGACAGAATGATTGTCTTAGGATAATTGTGCATGCAACACTTTCTTTTGTTTACAATAAACACCCCAAAAAAATGTAAAAACAAAAGGTAAGGTTCACTTTTTGAAAATGTAAGAGCATTTGTTTACCTGCTGTAAGGCTTTCATGTCCAACTTTTGTCCCTCTTGCTTGGAGAAGAATTCATCCAAACACTGGAAACAAACAAACAAAGTACAAAACAGTAATTATTGTAGTTATTAAGAATTTCCAGCAGTAGTCAACACACAAGCCAAGTACGAAACAGTCATCATTGCGGTTATATAGAGTTTCCAGCAGTAGTCAACACAGAAACCAAGTACAAAACAGTAATTATTGTGGTTATAAAGAGTTTCCAGCAGCAGTCAACAGATGATAGGTTCTCACTGGTAAGACATTCTAAAATTATTAAGCTCATGTATGCTGTTATGAAATCTATTAGAAGTGTCCTTCTGTCTTTGACAAAGTATCTCAAGGCATTATGGGAGATTTGTTGATATTGTCATATATGACAATTTGTCATATGGATATTGAAAAACAATAAGTGTCATTAGAACTCAGACCGTATTTAAGTATGCTGTACACTTGATAAATGTTTCTGAATGTGTTCCTAACCAGAAATAATGTAAAGTATTGCCAGATAATCACAAGTGGTGAGCTATTACACATCAATTATCTCAGTGATCATAATTTGGCATCCTAATTTGGAAGTAAAACTTGGGTGCCAATACTGAAGCAGAAAAAAACCCAGAAACAATTGTTCAATTTACAGCTACGGCATCACACCTGCTTGCTTCAGATTCACTTTTGATAAAACCAACTATGAAATTCAAATGTTATCTCAAAAAGTATCTGATGGATCTGAATGCAAATTTCACCAGGGTTGTTGAGAAAGTGTTTTTGTCAGTCAAACTAACTTTGCTCCTGGATTATAATTAGATGAGACATTCTCTTCCACTCATTGTATGTTACATATATGGTATAAAATGATATATGATGATGTAACAAAGAAAATCTTTATACTACCTCTGTAAAGGAAGGGAACTCCAGGTAAGGGCCTCCTTCAAATTGTTTGAAGAGAAAAGGATGGAACTCAAAAAATCTAAAAATTAAAAAAAAAAAAATATTAATATGCAAATAATGACTGCAACAGCAATGATTATTTCACTTAATGGTTGCCAATCACCTTAAACAGAAAAGTTGTTGGTAGGATTAACAATTAGCAATTAATTAGATCTAATGAGGAAGTACTGAGCACCTTAGCCTTAAAAGCAGTTACTTGACAAATTCTACTGCAGCTAGAGAGAGTCATACAAAACTGTCAGTTTTATCTCACGTTGGCAACCACTGCAGAATTTGTTCGATCATTATAAAGACTGGTGTACTTTTTAAACAATGTCTCCTTTTTACCACAAGAAGTGTAAACGTAACTTGAAACCTTCGATTTTTGTTCATTTCATTCTCACTATATATTTTTATTATGCCTTGATTGCTTTTGTCTTGCAATAAATACAGATTGTTTGATCTTACGTCAGTAATTCAGCAGCTTCTGTTTCTCCTTGAGAAGCTGATGGCTTTTTTTCCTTCCTTTGTATGATGTACCCCTAAAAATTAATATAAAAAGAAACAAATCAAAAGCATATAACATATTTTAAGAATATATTTTCCCATCATGTGAGGGAAAAATTCGTCCAAAATCCTGCCTTTCTCATACTGTCAACAAAGTATACATGAGAAAACTAATTTTATGATAACTTTCTCCTTGAAAAAAAAACAGATAAAAAGGGGGACCATACTGATCAATAATGCACGAAATCATACCTTGGAACTTTCCTGGCCCGATGATTGCAAATATTGTTGTGCTTGGGTGAGCGCCTGCACTATACGTTGCGCATCTATGAAAAAGGAGGAAAACAAAGATTCTTTCGGGATGAAATGAAATATCCAATTTATACTTTATTACAGTATCATGTCCAGAGAAATTGTTCACCAGGTTAATTCTGAAAATTAAAATATTTGAGAACTGACCTTTCTCAGAGTCGACATCTTTGCCCAAGGCTGCATTCGATGGAAAACCGACTGACAGAAGACAATGTTCAATGAGAGCAGGACCAAACACTGACAGGAGGAAGAGGAAAGTGAATGTCTTAAACTTAGGCTCTTATGATTGACACAGTGATATCTACAGTACAAAAGCAACGTGCTTATAGCACACCTATAATAACTGAATATATATATCTTTCATACCCCCTCCCTGTAATGTAGTAAAGATGAAGTAGTATACCGCCACCTTTCTGTTATTAACTCTATAGACAGTACTGGACGATAACGGACAGATATGAAGATGAGAATATACTACGTAGAGCATCATAACACACGTCTCGTTTGCTCTCTGCCTCTTTGTTCATTCTTTATTCGTACCCTTACCTAACACCGAAGGATATCACACTCCCACCCCCACCCCAAAACAACAAAAAATTAAATTTTCTTTACATTTCTTCTTGTACAAAAAGGTGTAACCACCTGGCATATTAACCTTGCTAGTTTAAATAGTGACAAGAAAATCTGTTACCAACCTCTTTTCATTCACAAAATATCCAAGACCTATACACTTCTGCAGCCTATGAAAGTATTGTAGGCCTTGACCAAGTCTTTATCATGTGATTACTTGCCATATTAATCTGACTAATAATTTGTAGGTTTTGATAAAAATGTCCAGAAATAGGGTCCATACCCAAGTCATTTAATGGGTCACTGCATTGGGGTAACTAGTTATGACTTGAGCCACTCAATATCAAATGTGACTTAAGTGTCAATTTGGTCAACCATTTGCCCATAAGACAGTGACTCGAGTCTAAGTCTCGACCAGAGTCTTTAATCAAGTCAGGAGATATCACTGTCTAAGACTCAATTTAACCCCAGTATATGAGGGACTGGCCACAGCTCCAACTCACTACATCACAACAGTCAATTGTTCACTGTGCAAGTTTTTGCAAAATGATATGTCAGTTTGTCAGTCTGTGTGTATGTACGTTAACATCTGAACAGTACAGGAAATTAAAAGAAAAAAGGTGCCATCTTCTAAAATTGAGTGTAAAATGGGAGGACTCATCAAGCAATGCCCTTTAATGTTCTATTTGAAATTATTCTTACCAAAATTAGGGTTTAATATTTTCTTCAGATTCTGACCTGGCTTTGCATTTAGCAGGATTTCTTTAATTCTGAAAATAAATAAATAGAAAGCATAACAATTCTGAATTGTGAGAATTTGAAAATGCAAACAAATCTAGGGACTAGTTCTAGAGACTGAGAGGTCAACAAAAACAGGAACATGTGATGACAACTTAGAATTCTGTATATGCTGTCAAAACTTTCTTATTTACAATTTCTTCACACCCCCAACTCGCTGATTTCTTCTTCCCTTAACAAAATTTACTCTTATCTCTCAGTCACTTTATGTGTCTTGGATGCTAGGAATGACAAGAATCAATTTTAAGTTGGAACCCTCTATATAAGCCTGGTCTCAATTTCATCTGGACCTCAGATACTGTGGTACACCACTGTGTTTCATGCAAATAAACTACTGTACAGATAACTTGCAGCCCAACTCCCCCCCCCACCCCTCCTAGCATGTATTTTCTTTTGTTTCTCAACTAGTTTTGCTGTCAAGTATATTACATGGTACCAAACCAGCAATCAAATAATTACCTACAGTAGTGCAAGTTTCACTATTTCAATTTCATTTCATTTCATTTAAATGTTTTTCACATCATGAATTTAATATTTACAATAATCAGAGTGTAAGAAGAGAGTAATGACAGAGACATTATGTGAAGGAAGTAGCTTGACAAAGTGCCCTACTCCCTATAATTACAGATTTAGAAAGAAATATTATGGTATATAATTTAGCAATATAAACAAACACACACAAATGGAACAACACCTCCAATCCCTGTAAACTCAATCCCAACACACAAATGCCTGTCACCGAAAACTACCCATTCACCACCATTCCATCACAGCTGAGTACCTGCTCCCATACAATAAAAGAGTGCAGGGTTTCTTTTTGTCAACATTTTTGGAACTGAGGTTCTTTTACCAAACACCTTCTTCAAACAATCCTTTTAAGTTCAGTCTAGCAATTGCATGCCTACTATGTGTTGAAACATTCAGTAGTTGACACTAAAAAACTTTATTTTTCAAAAGTGATTCAGAGAAGGAATTACTTTGTCTCGTCAGGCAGGCCTTCTGTTTGTCGGATATTTTCCAGTGGATATTTCTCCCTGACTGCAAACCTTACATCTTCCCCATCTGAACGGGCTCGAAGCACATTCAAAATGGTGTACTCATGATCAGTAAGGGCAATGTTACCCTGGAATGAGGAAAATAAATTCAAATGTTAATAACAGAAACAGTAAATAATTCTGTTTAATGAATGTAAATATTCCAAAGTTTTAATCCAAATAAAGAAAAATGCAGTTACTACAGGATAATATGGTCTGGAAGATTGATTCTCATTGAATACATGGAGGAAATTTACTGCATGCTATTCGTTTGCATCAATATGTCAATAATAAAGTGTGCACCCTTTAAATGATTTGAAAAAAAAACACCCAAAAGAATAATACAAACAAACATAAGTTAACAAAGGTTACTTTTTTATGAGAGCTCTCAATTATTTCTGCAATGAAAGAAATCAAAAGAGAGAGCCCTCTTTGCAAAGACAAAGAGACGATAGTGGATCACGTTCTCATTTCACTCAACAAGTAAACTTACTCTGTCGTAAATCTCCACGAGCAGATGGTAAGCTGCCTCATTTGAGCCAAACTGCATATCCACTGCACGATCCATTCCAAGCTGCCTTATGCTTTCCAGTCTGCGACCCCTAATGTGCTTTCGGAGTTTCATGCTGAAGTTAGAGGGCATGTTATTCTTTGGCCAGTCAAAGGAAGTCATGTGGACACGAAATCCAGATTCCAAAAGAAGGACTTCTTTAACATCTTGACTAAAGTTGAAAGAAAACCAGAGTGATAAACTCTCCCCAGTGGTGACTTACAAACTAGAAAACTGAATTTATTACAACAGCTTTTAGGCACTGATTTTGACACCTTTCTTAGTAGGAATTTGTATTGAAATATCATAAAGAAGTAGTTTATCAACGTTATTAGCAAACTGTTGACTCCTGTACATCATCAAAGCAATCTTAAACATTGTAAAATTTACAAACTTTTTCCAAGTTAAAGATTTTTTTAATTTAATGATTGAATTTTCACATCAATTGAATTAACAGAAGTCATTACTACATTGCTGAGGAGAAGAAAGCTGTGCCTAAGGCTTTCATGTACCACGGGGCAGTAATCTTGAGTTTAACAATCTCAGTGAAGTACTCACTCGGCAGTAGATTTCAATTGTCTTATTGCATATACACAGCAAAATTTTCAGGAGATGAGAGTGGAATAATCCGAGGAAACAATACCCTGCAGATCACTGATGCTAAAACTATCCCAGACCACACACACCCTTTACAGGTATGAGATTATACTACCAAAAAAACTTGTTAAATGAAGAAAAGAAGTATTAAAGGTAAATGTATTGGATTGGGTTTTTCACATTTAACCAAACATGTGTAATATATTGCCACTTTGCCTGCCAGCAGATTAATGGTAGACTGCCAGGTCACCCTTGCTGCAAACATCATCAACCCAGTAGAAAGAATGTTTGACGTAAAGATAACATTTCATTCGATCAAGGAACAATTAAGAATATTTATCATATGGGATTAACATTCCATAAAGTTTTGGTCCAACTTTGTGGTAGTCTGGGGCTCCTCGTGATACCAGGGAGTTGTTATGGTCTTCCATAACAACTCCCTGGTGATACTGTTAATCAGTGAGACAAGTTCTCAACTAATTTTAGTATCGTTTTTCACTATAAAGTTACATGGAGAGGATATCATTTTGAACAAAACAGATAATTTACCAATTTTTTTCTTGATTACATTGGCAATGATTCTGAGTGTCAGAAGGAAAATAAGGGGGTCCTTATTTATGGATTCACCTTAGATCTACAAACATGTTTTTAATTGCTTTGCAATATAATTAAAGCAAATAACTAACAAGTTTCCCATTGAACTCATAGTTAAAAAGACATGTAGGTCTGTGAAAATTAGGTAGAGCATCTGACATTATGATAAAATACTTAACAATTCAAAGACTTAGATAACTTACCCAGTTAATCTGATTAGATAAGTCTTGTTGTTTATATCATAGATGTTTGCAACCCTCAAACCCAGGAGCCTGTAAAAAAAAAATCAATGTATTAAATGTTTTCGGACTATCTATTCACATATTTAACATATTAAAGTCATATCACTACCGTTGATGTTCTTGGTTTCATACTCACAGTATAAATGCCCTTCCAATTTGTCTTACAAAAAATAAGGAGATTAATAATTTTTCATCCCCCAAAATTGGGCTATTAGGAAAGAAAAACTGAGAATTGGGTAAATATCCAACTAAAACAAGATAGCGATATTAAAAGTAGCATAGAAAGTTAGAAACACTTAAGGCTATGCATAAGTAATTGTTGCACTAGTGTTGTCCATGCAGAATATATATGACATGAAACACTTCATAGAATTATTTCGTGAGAAATGAAGTGGATTTCCCCACGGTCCTAACACAGGTAAAAACATACACAAAGTCCATTTCTGATCGCTAGTTAGAAATCAATTTGCCGAGAATATTAACACATAAAATTGGGATATTGCCTAACAACTGAGAGGACTGGTGACTCTGGTAGAATACATTTTTCTATCCATAACAAAATCAGTGCTATAATGAATCATGGCCTGAGTTAATAACCCAATTTAATTTGTACAAAGGGTTACTTGTTACTGTAGACAGTGTACTAAGTCCAATGCAAATTCCACTTCATCAAACAGTAAATGGGTATACAATCAATTAGGCACAACATAGAACCAACTTGCAGTAGTTGACAGAACTTTGTCAAAAATGATCTGTTTCAGAGATACTGCCTGAGTGCTCTTTATAATCTGCCACAACACAACAAAGTCATAAGTTTAAAAATAATATGAAACTACTAAAATAATGAGTAATGAAACGATGGGGAAAAATGCCTCGTGACTCTTGAATAGTTTTCGGACGCAAAAGTGGAGTTTCATTCCCAAGGCCTCATTCGGTTATGAAGACATTTCTTATAGTTTAAGTCAGGCTAATCAGTCCTGCTACAGTGACTGTCGTTCTCTCGTGGAACTGGTACGCATGGGACAGCCTATGGGATTACTTGTCACATTATATTAGGCCGAAGTATTCTCAAATCTCCCTATTTGTGATGTTTCACTGACAAATATTCACACGGTTCGACTCACCTGTTGCCAATTTCTGAAATGGCAGCTCGTAGATCAATTGTCGTGAATCTGGTTTTCATTTTGCCAGATGATCAGCAGGTCTACATGCGCCTGAGTCCAATCGCCACAGAAATACAAAACTTGTTAACACAGTACAAATGTTATGATGTGTGACGGTATCTCAATTAGATTTTCGTCACGAGCGCAGTTGGAACCACTTTGGCCTTGATTTCTTAATCCAGGTAAGCTTATATGTAGAGCGAAAGTCAGTTGATCCGTTAATTGTTCCAAAGGTTGTATAATGCCAGGACGTATATATTAATGATTCTGAGGCTCGGCTACACCGCAAGGAATTAACCTTCGGAGTAAGCCAGGTAGTACTACTACTAGTTTACTAGTAGTTTTTTTTAAGGAAAAGTCGCCCAGGAAAGAACCTGGGCACGAAAACCAAACTACCAAACGACTGATCCGCTCTCAACCCAGTCCCCTTGTATCGGGACTGTGTGATCATCGTCAGGTGTGCATCACCATTCCCCTCGAAAGGGAACAGATACTACACATGATCTTAGCCAAATTTAGGCCGAGAAGAATTAGTAGTAGGCCTACTAATAGTAACCAGGCTAGCTACAGCAGGCCTTATCTTGTATGCCATGGCATGATAAGGCCATCAAGTATGACATTGACACAACGGTCAACCAAGGCGTGATGACACGAGTCACACGACTGCTGCATGCATGCTGACAGAGTGACAGCAGAAATTGCCCTATAATCGAGCCCTAGTCTACTCTGCTGTGATCAGTCAAACATGACTCACACTAATAGTATTACTAACTTAAATGCAGATAACGCTTTGTTATTGCTCCCATTTATTTATTAATTCATTCTTCTTCATATGTCTTAAGTTGTAGGTCAGCCTGCATCTACTTACTACAAGGACCTATCACAGGAAGGAAATGTCATCTCATCAGGAAGATACCAGATTGTTCCAAGGAAAAGACCATTCAGTTACATACCAAAGATACAGACCAAAGTATGAGGGATACAATATTGTTGAAAAATTTATGACATTTCTACAAGAGCAGGTAAAGACAGTTGTGAATATTATATTGATTGGTGTTGTCTTGTCATAGGCCTATCTTTTCTTAAGTAAAACAAAAAATCATGCCTATTATCAATCATCACTGAGGAGGATGAAAACTGCTCAGAAGGTGACAGGAGGAGATTTGTATATCAATGTACAGGTGAATCTTGGTACTCTTATTACCTATCTTTCTTGAACTAGATATTTTGGGACAGATCTGATTCACTAAAAGGCATTGAAGACTTGCCCCAAACCATGTGCCGCGCTCTGAAAAAGTTAAATTTCCGTTGCTTGCAAGTGAAGTTTTCTGCTTGTCCCTACAAAATGCAGACAGTAATGAAACTTGATACCTTGTTATCTTATATCTAGACCTGAGATGTCCATCGCTGCTATGTACACTGTGTTGTGGGTATTGACCGTAGCTGCATGTTTTGACTGTACACTAGTGTCTAATTACCGACGGTAGCAAGCTATGTGCGTTTTTTCTGGGATCCGATGGTGGTGTCTAACACTTCTGTTACACCTCATCGGAAACTAGGTCAGATTACCGGCATTAGACGTTTCTTGTTGCGCGAGTCTTCACACCCTTTAATTAAATGCATGCAAGGCAGCCAATCAGATATATTAACTAGTGTTACTCAAGGAGATTTCCCCCCCAACAGACCATTGATCACAGCCAGATTTCGCATACATTTATATTTTGATCTTATGGGATGTGTTGCCCAGCTCTACAAGTGTCCAGTAGAACATTACATACATGGCAACATCACTCACACATTTTGAGCAATTAATGCTTTAGATTCATTGTTATCTTATAGTGTGCTCCTCCATATCAACTTGCATTGGATCTCGGCTGTGGATCAGGTCAATCGGCTCATCTGCTTGCCTCTCACTTCAAAGAAGTCATTGGCATAGACTGTAGTGAAGAACAGATAAAAGCAGCTCAGGGATCGTCCACTTTAACCAATGTCTCGTTCAGGTAAAAAGCAGCTCATGTGAATGTTCCATTATTATAGCAACTTAAGACTCCAGTCTGCAAGAAAATGACATTTAACTCGGAAATAATATTTGGCTTATTGGGAATGTATGTTAATGGGTAGGAGAGAAAGAAGACTTTTCCCCTTGGCAGTAAATAAGCTCATTCTGAATGTGTAAGGACTACAGCTTAGAAGGTAAGTGGACATGAACATGAAGTGTGAATTGGGTGACATATTGACAGGTTGGGTGAAAACTTTCCCCTGAAAATAATGAAGTCATCCGTAAGAGATTCATGGACTACCACGTGGGCATGGTTATTTGAAATAAGTGTAAGTGGTAGGTGATATCATACAGCTGGCAGTCACTTTCCTTTCATTACTATCCTACCTGTTACTGATGCAACTCTGTTACACATGTATCCCACTGGGAATGACCCACCATTTGAGAGGAGTGATTAAATTATTCATGCACACAACTGAAAATACCCATTGAAGTTGTTCTTATTACATGTTCACAGTAAACACATTCAACCAAACCTCTGGGGGGGGGGGAATTTATTCGATTTTCGTATTTATCTGATTTTCGCATCGCAAACTGGGCATATTGCTATACAATTGCAAAGATGTAAAGAGACAAAGTTCAAAGCTTTCAAAACTGCTCCACAAAATTTGAACAGTAAACTATTCCCTAACCGACATTCATTCATAGGTCTTCTTGGACAACCTTCAAAGAAATTCCAGCCATTCTTAGTAGTGATAATAAAGCAAACTTTCTTCAGTCCAAGGTGTATGAAAATGAAGTGAAAGTCCTGGTTGACTGAGGATGCCTGAGTCAGCTTTGTTAATTAATGCACAATGTAACTTTGTCTTTATTTATATTGTTACTGTACTTCTCATCATTTCACCTTCTTGATCATTTCATTAATCGAGCAGATGTGGAGATGAGAGCAGTCTTGGTTCCATTCAAGATGGCTCTGTGGATCTCATAACGTGTGCACAGTCCATTCATTGGATGGACTTGGATGTCTTGTACAAAGAGATGGACAGAATATTGAAGCCAGACGGCTGTTTGGCGGCCTATGGCTATCATTCAAACACCGTTCATGTCACAGACGACCAATCGGAATTGGAGACTCAGCTACAGGATATTGTGCAAGAGGTGAGGAATTAATGAATGGTTATTAAAATTTGGTATTGGCCTCAAATTTGGACATGTTAAAGGTTATTAGATGACAGTTAGAATGCTCATAGAACTTTGAGCATGATTCACCCTTGTATTAACTTTCTAACATATTTGTGATGCTATTTCCTAGAGTTTGGTGTGCAATTGTAAATATTAGATGACAGTAAGAATGCTCATAGAACTTTGAGCATGATTCACCCTTGTATTAACTTTCTAACATATTTGTGATGCTATTTCCTAGAGTTTGGTGTGCAATTGTATTAGTACTACGTGTGTTGAATAAGTGTTTCAGTCAATGTCTTTTCTGAGTTATATTATCTGTTTTATTATTAGTCTATTCTGTGTTTGATCAGTCTTTACACTGCCTGAAATTCCATTATTTGTGTATCTGATTGACCTCTTGTACCTAGGTTATATGTCATTCCATTTTGAAAGTACTTAATGGCATCGAATACTGGCCCCAAACCGCGTACGGCCATCTGAAAAAGTTAACATTCTGTTGCTTGCAAGTGACATTTTCTGCTTGTCGCTACAAAATGCAGACAGTAATGAAACGTGATACCTTGTTATATTTAGCTGGACCTGAGATGTCCATCGCTGTATCGTTTGTACAGTGCTGTGGGTATTGACCGCAGCTGTATGTACTGACTGTACACTAGTATGTGTCCGAAGGTAGCAAGCTGCATGCGTATTTTCTGGGATCAATGGTGGTGTGTAACACTTCTGTTACACCTTATTCGAAAGTAGGTCAGATTACCGGCATTAGACGTTTCTTTTTGCGCGAATCTTCACACCCTTTAATCTACAATGTTTTCGTCCACAGATTAATGACTGGATTATGCCATACTGGTCAGAAAAGATTAATTTTATATACAGTGCCTATAAGGACTTACCGTTGCCCTTCACTGACAATAAAAGGTAGGAGTG
>JAIPMN010007644.1:8831-33834 GCA_020650975.1 Apostichopus californicus
CCCCCCCCCCCCCCCCCCCCTCCCAATAGCTTGTGTTCTATTCACCAACACACACATATCTCTCCAGTTAAAGTAATGTACTGTACTAGTCATTGTTAGTTAGCCACATTTCTTCAGACAACCAAATTGCTTTTCGGACAACCGAAATGTGAGGCACTGTTTGTCCGGGGGGACAACCAGAAGAAATCCTTAAAAACTTTGCCCTGAAATTGAAGATGTTGCTTACTTGACCTTCAAAGAGGTTGTACAAAAGTGCACCTTTGCATACAGTACTACTGGATCCTGAGATCATCAGTGTTAACCCTGGGCGTTTCAAATCGCAGTCAGTCAGGGAAATGGATGAGAATGAGGTGGGAGAAAATGGGGAGTTTGATTTGGTTATCAAAATTCTATGAGTTTAACTTTAATTTGATAAATAGATTAAATGTGTTCCAAACTCAGTCAAGTAACTGGTTTTTCAGATAGGAAAGGGTCAGAATGAGAGGACTTAAGTTGACATGAAGGGTACAAACTTAACTTGAATCTAAATGCGTTTGTAATTGTTTATCATTATATCATTAAATTCATCATGTATATGTGGTTTAAGGTGTGAAAAATTGTTCGGCAGAGGGCATGAGGAAGGAAAAACTCTACTTGTGTAAGTCCCCTCCCCCTCCTTCCCCCCTTCCTCTCCCTTTAGGCAAGTGATATTAATATTAGAGTACAGTAACATTGATATTATTCTACAGTAAGAAAGGTTTAAGATATTATTTAGGAGACGGTTTCTTCATAGAGCAGAACTTTGTTTGCTAGTGGTATAGAGATGCTATACATTAATAAATGCTAATCACCAATACGTGCATTTCAATTTTCAATGCTGATGGGTGGACATCCACTTCACTTATAGACCCTGTTTACACTAGATTCAGATGGAATCCATGAGCCATTTTGATGCTCACATGCCCTGATAATCATTTTAGCTGCTGATTTACCCAAGATCGAGATGTGATCTCCATTAAAAGTGTTTTAGGCTTAGTATAATCAGGGAGCTGCTAGAGTAGCAGCTCCCTGGTATAATCATCTTATACACCGATGTAATTTGTGAACACATGCAAAAATGTAGAGTTGATCTTTGCTTCATGTAGCCACCTTAGAATCGGAGGACGTTGCCCTCATAAATCTTTGATTCAGGGTCTCCGCAACTCACACCTAATTTCAAGTGTGTTCTGCCATAAGAACTGATCCAGAGAGTTCATGGTTCGCTCATGAATGTTAGATCTAGATGTAGTGTAAACACTTTGGTTATTTTTTCCACCTAGGCTAAGGAGATACTGTAGCCTGCAGTAGTATCACACTCATGATTTAAATAGTAGGGTCCATGCACTCTCAAAGGTTGCTCATCAATAACTCACCTCTTTGGATTTCAAATTATCAATTGCCTGACAATTTTCAACAAGTTTATACAGCAAATAGACACAAGTTCAGTGAAAGAAATACAAGCCATCCGTCCACCCACATGGTGTGAAGCACATCTTAGTCATAGCTGAACGTCAGTATAAGCCCCTCCCACTTTTTCTCTTCTAATTGTATGTTCTCTGTACTTAATTCTACCAGTCAAGCTGGGATCGTGTGAGAGCTCTATTCTCCAATTGACTGAGCACACACACACACATATACAAGTACTAACAGTGATCAGCCTGTGCCTCACACACAGACTTATGGTGTCATTACTGTGTATTTGTAAAGAGATACATGCACTGTTTATATGGTGGTACTGGAAATAGTCTCAAGGAGCAGTGGTGTGAAGCCAACTATAACTAATTTCTTGCTTGGATCTTAGCTGTTTGCAGTATTCATCACAGTCCTTCGGAAGGAACAATTTTGTTCATATCCCACCGGCTAAATAAGATTAGCTGTGTGTGTGTACATACATGCATTGTAGGATAGCAGACATTTAGCTCTGTGAGGATTACTTGTTATGCCTGGTGGTGAATGGGAATCTGGCTAATATCACAGCCTTCTACCAAACAGGTATGTGGACAATATTAATTGATTATATACTGCTGGTAACGTTATTGAATTGTTTAAGGAAAAAAGAGAAATAACTTGCCTAAACTAAGATTCAGTGTTAATTGTGAACTACACACACATACAGTATATAGCTAACAGTTTCAGCATGTAAAATTTTCTCCTATATTTATTATTCAGCTTACATTAGCATTGACAGATGTTTGCTACTATATTATGCAAACAGACAGAATTTTATCATTCACTTTAATCATTATGAAGGGTTGTAGCTAGACTTATGATTGGATTGGTTGTCATTGCATGCTGATCATTAAAAAATTCAATGTTCAGGCTTTGATGATGAATAATGCTGATATATTTTATCTCTGCAACTATGATAGTGTTTGCCCCTAATAAGAGTTTCATGGATCCTTCAAATCATTCCATTTACACTGACAATGACATGAAAAGTAATAATTTATTCCGATCATATATGTTGCTCTATTTGGGTAGTTTAGGCTGGAGACATGTGTCATTTGTATCTTCTAGTTTTATCTTGCATACGTCAGAGCCATCCTACTTGAGCGATATTTTATGTTTAAAATAAGCAATATTTTATGTATAAATAATTCCGAACTTATAATTGTTAATTTTTTTCTAACCTTACATAAATTGAGCAAACTTCATGTCCTGTTTTGATGTTTTCATTTTCCAAGCCTTTGATATGTCTCAGTTTGTTGCTTCTGGTGTGATTTTGATTTGAATTCAAGATCATCAATATTACCTTCAAATCTGCTAGAAAGTCAGTGAAATGGTCACCCATGCTCAAATTTCAACAAGCCTAGATCTTTATTGCCACTTTAATTTTAGTTTTCCACACTGAGACATTTAACCATATAAACACCCCTCCACGGCTGTAAGTAATATTTGGAGAATCAGAACCCCCAGAATCATACTTTTGAAAACTTCTAGTGCTCAATTTTTAGTGTGCTAAAATTTGGAGCCAATACTAATGACCTTTAAGGAACAGGTTAGTATTATTTTTTTAGCTCCATAATGTTTTAAAATGTGGTACCGGATAAGTCAACATTGTGGTAAAATTTTGACCAAAATGCAGATTAAGTTAGTCTTGCCTCTGCAAGCTAGTGAACCCAAACAGATCAAGTACAGGTAGCCTGTTATGCTGTAACTTATCAATTGATCTATCAAGACTACAGTAGTTACTCTGATCAAGGCTCATGCCTTTCAAAACTTAGGTCAAGGATATTTCTGTCCTAGAGCCTTATATCAGGGTGAACTCTCAGTCCTACCTTGTCAGATATTTTTCATATTGTAGAAAGTTGTTCCAATATTTGAAGATCAATGTCACAGGCCCCCCCNNNNCCCCCCCCCCCCCCCCTTTAGCTTTTCTTTGTCATTGACAGTCACTTTGAACATTACTGAGAAATGCCCCAATGTAGAGTAGCCATTTGTAGTGTTTGATTAAAAACATGTTCATAATTGATCATACGAAAATTAGTCAATTTTAACATTTTAATGCTAAATCACAGAATCATGTAGTCTTTGTGTCTTTGGACACTTTTTCTTGCAGGAACAATGTGGCATATTACACACTGGTACTGAATTCTAGTAAAACTCATGTGATGCTCTGTTAACATAAACTGTGAGCACTATCATCAACTTCATTGGTGTACGATCAGGGAACACATTGGGTCCAATTCGTTTTTTGGGTATCAGTTTTAAAGGCTTCATCTTCAATACTAGGGTAATGGTGTACAAAAGCTGATATGCTTCTTTGCACCTGAATAGCCAGTTGCCTCATTTAAGCATTCAGCGATGCGATACAGGATGAATTATTCCCAGATAATTACTGTACTGCCCTGAAGGTAATTGCCCCAATTTGTTTTGCACTGACATTGACATTTGACATTGACATGAAGTTTTAATGTATAACATTTATAGTACTTTCAACTTCCTGCCTTCAGGTCTTAGTAAAATGTTAGCAAAAGTATGTGAAAGGGTTTGTTTTCTTCAGTAAGAAAAATGTTTCTTACTCATTTTATAGTTTATTTCAATTTTAGTGGAAGAAACCTGTTTCTTCTGTCCGGCAAAAACCATGGTTCTTTCTCCGGTTTGTTCCGCCTTGGAAGAAACTTGCAAACCCTGAATTTAATTTTTCAGCCAACATGTTGGTATCACTTTCACATAGCCTGGTATGTCACTTTTGTCCAATAACAACTCGCCACAGTGATATAAGGTAATGTAGAGAGAGCTCAGTAGGGTTACATATGCATTAAGTGAGAGTTTAGCAGTAGATATTGTCATTTCCTGGTCATTCAGTACCAGATGAAACATCTTTATCTTCATCAGCATAGAAACATATCTATGTGCTACTTCCAGTTATTCTCTCTGTTGTTACTTAAGATTCATGACTCGATATTCTTTCTTTTGTTTTCTTCTGGTTGTTGTCGTTAGGTTCAAAGTGCCAACGTTATCAGCTGTGACGTCAGATGTGTTGCCCGGCACTGTGATTCCAGGAAGCTGTTGGGGTTTGCAAAGGAAGTTTGACTGTTGTTGGTGACAGAGGATTGTTCAAAGAAAACTTTGACGTTATACTTCCAGATGATCTAAACAGTCCGTCACCGACCAGTGTAGCCATAACACATCATTTTATTGCAACGGAACAATAATTGTAACCAGTAACGTTTTGGCCTGGAATACTCTTAACTTTGGAAATATTTCCTTTGATGGTTGAAGTGTATTGAGCAATCTGAAGACCTAAAAGAATGGTAAGTTTAAGTTATAAGTATCTGCACATTGAAACTCGAGACTTAAAAGGGTAAGCCAACGGGCGGTTTGATCATTAACCTTTGATTATATAGTGAACAGGAAGATGTGATATATAGTATGTTGTATACTCCAGTACATAGAATAATACATGTTAAAGCACTCACTCAAGTGTGTCGTGGAGTTTGAATTGGGAAAAAAAATATATGTGGGGGTGCCATCAATATTTTTTATAGAGACTGCAAAAATATGAAAGGTTTGTTAAAAATATTGTTTTCCTTAACTTTCTTCAATCCTCAAAAGTAAAAGATGGAAGGCAGTAATGGGGGGGGGGAGGCAGGGAGGTAAATGTTGATGTGGGGGGAGGGGGAGGGGGTGGCTGCATGTAAAGACCTTTTTACTTAACTTGCGCAAGCAATTTCTTTGTATCTATGGCTCAGCAATGTAATGTTTAACATATATGTCTGAAAATGAATCACATTAAATAACCCTGCAGCAGTGAGTGTAAGAAAAGGATAGACTAGTTCATACATTTATCGTTTGTACCAACTTAAGTAATCCAACTGTCAGTGCTAAGTGTCCTGAAACAGGCAGCTTCTCTGGCATCTCAGATGGAGTTTGCACCCTTTCCGACCAAGAGGGAAAGTGGCAACTTCTGCGCCTCGAACTAGGTAGAGCTATGGGTCCCTTGGATCCAGCAGCACTCCGGTTCCAAACCAGTGAGCCGCTTTGGCCAATCTACCTCTGGATACGGTTTATTTCTAAGGTCAACTGTGACCTTGTGACGTCTGATATAATTATTTCACAGTAACAAACGTACCCAATTCATTCCACAATCATATGTCTTGAGCTTTTCAATTGGGGGATGAAAAGAAAAAAATGGGAATAACTCACTTTCTTTCCTGCATATTTCCTGAAATACGACTAGACACTTCTTCTTTAGTTACATGTTATAGCTATTGTACCACTAAATTGCTGGTAGTTTGTATTAAACTGGGCATGGACAAGTGTATAATGACATCATTGGGACAAGTTGATGTGGTTTTGATGTTGTACAAAGTGTGATCGGTCATTAGATTCTCTATGTATACTGTAATATATTAGTCCTAAATTACAAATAACTTTCAATGCTTGACTAGTATCAACTTTAAATTAAATGCAATATTTGATGAACCAATGATGCACAGTATGTAATTCGATCCAAAGATACTCGTTTGGGAGAATTAGATTATAGTAAATGGTCTGCTCAACTCTAGCCTAACTGTCACTTATATCCAAATTGTGCAATATTAAAATTTACATGTATGAAGTGAATAGTGCAAGTGAAGCTATTAAGGACATGAATGGGATTAAGTTGTTTACATACATGTCCATTGAGTGTACATTACATACAGTTGTTTGTGCCATCTATTTATACTCTGCATTTTTAGATCTCAATTGTCAAAATTTGCTAAAATTGCTATAAAAAAGAATGAAAGCCAATTAAAAAGTGCTGTCCTGGATGTACTTCGAATCATTCCCTATGTTAACGCAGACTTTTTTGTCATGGTTAATGCTTCCTGAAGTACTTGAGTGTCCATTAATGTATGTGAGTTTGTTTCTCATATTTTATGGTAAAACTGCTGACCATTGACAATATGTATACTCAACACAAACGCTCTTTGAAACAGCCATCTTCTGTAGGTATTTTTAATATTTTTACCATTGTTTTTGCTCTGCTATAGTGTACAGTCACAACAACATATCTTGCTGCTCCAGAGCTGTTTACATCACACACACTCACACATTTTCTAAAGTGCTTTCTCTTTCAAGGATCTACAGTAATACAGTAAATTTTCAACTCATTTGAACTCTCTAATACCTCTCATGGATCAAGTTGACTCATGCGGTGTTGAATGGTGATTACACATACCAATAGGGTGGGTACCTTCACCCACTAAGGCCAAATGTGGTTGGTATGTTATCCTGCCTCTGTCATGGTAATCCCCAATGAAACCAATACTGAAACTCAAAATTATAGTACGCTTACACAGCTGTTACAGCAATATGCTCAGTAGTAAGTGGAGGTCTGTAAAGGAATGCTGCTGTGTTAAAAAGCTGATAAAAATACCAAATATGTAATGTCCTTTTTTACTACCTGGCAACTCTCCCATGGAGTTCTAGCATACAAGTAGTTGTTTGTTAGTTGTTGGTGTATATATGCTCTCTAAGGAGCAGTATAATTTAAATCTGTTCATTCTGTTTATCAAATTGAAAAGTGTCTGAGCACTGAGCATAAAAATTATGTCCATTTTCTCAACTTAGTTTGCTTGGGAAAGGAAGGATTATTTACTATCAAAGGATGGTAAAATTTTGTTTACAAACTGCAAGCAGTTCGGAAGCAAGTCAAGTTAAGCACTGTAAATTACAGTACTATAGATTTTGTCTTCCTTGCAGGATCTTATGTCCACTACTTTTGACTGGACATCATGAATGGTTCTATTGTTATAATTCATAGCAACAAGCGAACAAGGACAGAGGCTTAACCTCACTGTGGGCAGCCAAAGATCCTTTAATGTAATTTCATTTATCTGATTCATATGGAAATGTGAAGATTTATGAGATTTGCTTTCAGCGGGACTCCTGTCTGGCAACTGTAACCTTACTGCTTAGTGTGTTGCTCATTTTTACTGAGGTCAGGTTGTACACAGTATAGAAGCCAAGGTTGTTGTATTGCTTTATGTAGAAAGCAAAACAGTTTGCCAGAGAATGACACTTACATGTATTTGGTACTATTCAGAAGTCGCAATTAAAGACACACTACAAACATTACTAGAGGTGCTATAATCTATACCCAGCAGAGTACATCTGTGTCAGGGCCCAGTAGCCCACTTTCAGTGTTTTTGGTTATCCAAAAGACAAGGGCCTAGATAGTAGATAAGTCTCTTTATGTTTCTTTAATACATTATCTAGAGTAGATGTATGTATTGTTTGGTTTGTATTGTGGAAGTTCCGGAAGAGCACTTACGGTAGTACTGTATTTAAAGGGTCGTCCCATTGCTCCAGCAGAGTACATCTGTATCTGGGCCCAGTAGCTCACTTTCAGTGTTTTTGGTTATCCAAAAGACACGGGCCTAGATAGTAGAAACGTCTCATTAGGTTTCTTTACAGATATCTAGAGTAGATTGTTTGATTTGTATTGTGGAAGTTCCGGAAGAGCACTTACGGTGGTACTGTAATTAAGTGGTCGTCCGGTAGCTCTGGATGTTTTGGACCATGGGATATTAAACTGTAACATATCAGCCTAACATATGTCTGATGTAGTACAGCGTATGCCGTATACCGTCTCACAGTCAAGCATGCACTGTACATAATAACAGTATGTAATCTTCTGGTCACTTCACAGGATTTAGAGTTCTCCCAAGTAACTCTTTGTAAGCCCTCTAGTTCTTTCCTTACTGTAAACAGTTACTAACAGTTACATTTCATGATATTGTCTCCTTCAGTACTTTACACAGTATATATACACAAAGTAACATTGATTAAATCTAATAACAGACTAACAATGCTTTGCTAAATCCCTTACACAATAGGAATCTCATCTCTTCTATAATACTGTGGTGTTAGCTTACCACAGCCACAAAAGGAACAAGGTATATCATTGTGGCAGGATTATCTGGGATTGTTCTGTATTGGTAGAACAGTTTCTTGATTGTTATAACTGTTTGGTAAATGGAGGAAGATGTTTACAAGATTAATCTGCATGAAATGATTTGTGTAGGTTACAAGCTACCATCATTAAATGGCTCTTTGTTGATTGGCCTGTTCACATGATTTACCGATGATTGAAGGAAGTTATAAGAAGAGGAAGAAAAAGAACTTTAAAGGACACTTGTAAACACTAGCTGGCCAAATATAGAATTGAGCGAGGTTTCACAGAATTTGAAGAGGAAAGAAACATATTTCCTATTATAATTAATTTCTATATATAGTCAGGAAAGCCTTTAAAGGGCAGATTGTTTTTTTTTCGTTTTTCTTTATTTTTCCAAAATGATGGAGAACAAGTTAGTAGTAGACAAGAAGAAAACACTGGGCATGCTACACATGTATGCTACAGTATACATGTTTATCACTTTATATGTTGATAACTTCAGAGTGACTAACCACAGAACATTATGACATTTAACTCTAATTAGAATTTCAACCAGAAACATAGCATGATTAAATTATGTATCAGGAAAAGGTTTTAATCGTTGTCCGGTCGTGCAAGATAACTAAATTTCTGGTTGAACAGACGGTTGTTATGAACCTAATGAGCTAGTTGATTAACATAAAATTCAGATTTCATTGTAACTGAATATCCCCCAAAAAGGTACGATAATAAATCGTTATCACCCGTCCATCACTTTAAAGGTATGCTGTATTGGCCCCAAATATGCTAGATATTCAAATATGGTCACCTTTGGTCAAAATTCTTAAACTGTTTTTATTACAACCTTGGAGGAAATTTTCCTCACTGGGACATTCAGTCATCTTGTGTGTTCCTTAAAAATGTCTGAGAACGATTTGGCAAGTGAAAGATTTCAAGGAAAGTACTTTTTGAAAACGTCTAGCAATTATAGTATGCTATAATTTGAAGCCTATAGATAATGACTACCTTTAACACCTTAGAAATGAGATACTACATACAGTATTCTAGTTTGAAGTGTTATTAATTTTGTTGCTGTAGTGTAAGTTATTCCACAACATCTGATATGATCATACAGTTATTTTTTCATTGTCTTTTTTTTTTCTTTCTTCATAGTTGATTTCCCCAGATACCATGATTAATCCTGTTGTGTGTTTGAGTAAGAGGAAGTACATGCCATTGTAGAAACAATGAGGCACACTATTACACAAAAGCCTCCCTTCATAAAAATCAAGTAGGGATGATGCTCAGGTATAGGATAGGGCACAACTGTGTTTATTAACTTTGACCTCTAAATGCCATGGTTTGCACTTGGACAAAAGACCCCCCCCCCCAAAAAAAAAATTGGTGTTGTTGAAAGTTGTTTTCATATAGTGCTTCGGAATTACTGTGTGAGTGGGATGGAAGTATGTGATAACAACCAAGTATAGTTACCACATTCAGTCTCTGATATTGATGACAGTCACAGTAAATTCACAATCTTGTCATTGTTAGGTCTCTGTTCCATTATTCCAGAGAGAAGTGTCGTAGAGTTTGTAACCTGTCTTTGATGGGGACCATATAGTGAGTGCCTCAAGGCCCAAGATCAGACACAGCATAATTTACATGATGGACCTTTTTGGCACATTTCATTCAAGTAAACTTCTTTTCACCTTTGAACCTCACAAAATTGTTTCAGAGGCAATCGTTATATTGTCGCCTCAAAATCTGCTAGACCGTCAAGTAATGGCCATTAAGTACTCAAACCGTCGACAAGCGTTTTACTTCGGCCCCCAGAGTACAGTCTTTTACTAAGACATTTAAATTAGATCTATAAATTAACACTGCTGAGATGTATATTGCTCAATATGTAGGAATAACTTGGAGGGACAGAACCTTTGAAACAGAAAGGTACTTTTGAAAACTCAGCAGCAGTTTGAGTATCGTCAAATACGGGGCAAGTAATAACGACCACCTTAAATCTTTCTCAGGTTTAAGAAGATAAGAAGGGCAGAAGCCCGTTGCTCAAGAGTATTGCAAGTTAAGTACACACTCTATTAATATCGTGGCATTTGCTCTGTTTTTATCACTCACATTAACCTTGTTGATGGTACTGTTAATGGCTTAAGCACCTCGTATATACTGTATTATTGCCCATATATCCTACTGTTTAGGGAGTCGTCGGGTTGTGAAAGTGTGAAACTGTATCCTCTCCACATCCTGCAACCAAGAAAAAAAGGATGTCCTCTATGAGTTGTCTTTTGTTTTCTAAAACATAAACATGTACCAGTTGATGGCTTCTTCATTGTTATATCAGTTTATTGAACTTCCATTGGAAATTATTTCAGAAGTTCCGGTTTCTTTGGTGTCGTCACTTTCTGTCACGGTTGGCGGTTTAACTACCTAGCCGAGCAGGAAGCTCCCAAGACACAACAATGCAATTTTTTAGGTCTAGCGTGTGTGGGGTTAAGGTGGAAGTTTGTTAACGTATCATGTCAGAACCATGAAATCCTGCTCATATACAGGCACAAAGTAGTTAAAATAAAAAATAATTTTAGTTAATACTCCATGTTTCCATACTACAGGCTTAGATGTAAATTCCATTGCTTCTACTCATCAGAATGGATGCAGTGCTAAAGCCAACCATTAAGATGATGCCGTTTTGCACTCCCATTGGCCCTGCCCCCTTCTCTTATGTCTCTAGATTAGCAATCCAAGCAGTAATCACCAAGCGGGGGCACCTCTCGGGGATCACAATATTACTTTTTTACTGTCTCTCTCCAGTATCCACCCTTACTGTATGTTATGATTTTTCATTCTCCTCCAAACCCCAGGCAGAAATATACCGTTGATGCCAATGTTGCATCATCAGCCTGTCTGATCTGGAGCTTCAACATCACACATACAACCATACCTGTCTCGTTGAAGTGGGTGGAAAAAAAAAGTGTAGAAAGTTATGGAAGTAGTTTTCATTAAAGGGGTTTTTTAATCACAAGTTTAACCCCAGGAAGTATTTCCAGTTGTTTGGCAGGAGAAGATTACAGACAGTTTTTACTGGAGTTTCTTATAAATGAGGGAAAGACCTTCAGGCTTAATTGATCTGTTTAAACCGCCCCAGAAAAGTGTTTATCATACCTTGAATTTATTTTTAATCATCTTTATGGTAATGTAGTACAAGGGTTTTTTCAATTATTAACATCTTGTGGGAGAGTCAAGTATTTATTTAATCTTAGTAAGAGGATTAAAATGGAACAGCCATTTCATTAACAGGATCAGCATGTCGATTCACCGTGTGGCATGTGCTTACTATTCTAATCATGCCATGCATTAATAAACTAACACAAAAACAAGAGAGTAAATTGACTTTAAGCTGGAGACAAGGATAAAGCCCTCAAGCGCAATCTTTATCCTTCTTTTTATTCTGTCGCAGTTGACGAAAGCATTAGCTTCATTTGTTTTAAAGATTTGTTACCAGGAGTTTGTCCTTTCTTTTAAGCCAAAATAAACATTAAGAGACAATGTCTTTGAAGCCTTTGTGCAGATGTTCTTGAAATTGCTTGAATTCTTCGGAACATCGCACCCATCATACCATTCCCCGAATACTTGTAAACATAGAAAGATGGCTTTGTCTGTTTACTCGAGCTGGAAGTTTTGTATGCGAAGTTCTGCTAACCATCTTAAGTACAAAGGCAATGGTTAAACAAATGTCACTTCTTTTCAAAGACAGTTGTCATAACAGTGCCATACTTGAAGAGATTGACATTGCCTGCTGTCTTGTTTAAATCCATACTTAAGTATTAATAGTCTCTCTCTCTTCTCTTGTAAGAATCAGATGCATTATGGGTAAAGAGGTGGTGTTGTTGTCACGGAAAGAATGAGGAAATATGAAACACAATATGAGTGATATGCTACTTTACTTGTTTACTGTATGATCAATACAATTTCATGTTATGATATGATTCAAGTTGAATTCATGCACAATGTGTTTATATTATCTTTGATGGTTAAAGCAAAGATAATTTGCCTGGAGCCTTGAGGGACTAAATATAAAATATAGTCTACTACTTTAGCTGAGCAAAATCATAAATACTGTATTGCAGGAATGATATTAGACGTCAAGTTCAAAGTTTTGAAAATGATGATGAAAATACGATGTTGTGTAAACTTTTGTTGACTTAAAAAATAAAAATGAGAAAATGCAAGAATATTGAAATCAGATATAAAGGGTTGTAAATTATAAAATTGAGAAACATTTCAGCAAAGTTTGTGGGACAAATAAAATATATGGAAGTCTTTTAAATGAAATGCAACTACTGGACATGGATGCAACCACACAGATCTCTTAGTCAGTTGTCAAGGTTGTGTTGGAACAGGTATTATTGCAGTTAGTAGGTTAAAGGTAAGCTCATCACTTGTAAATATCCTAACACAGTAAGTTTTGGAGTAAATAAAGTTAAAACTGCAGCACTGTGCTTTGAATTGACCAAATAGTACTTTAATGATACTATGTAGTAACAACAACACTGGACAATCAAAGGGAAAGATAAGGTAGGAAACATAATCTGCAACTGAAAATCTCCAGGAATTATAAAAATTAAACATTTGCAAATGAAAAAAGAAAATTTATACAAGTGGGACACAAAGTTTCCCAATTTGCACTATTGAAATGGTGTGAGTCACTCACTAATTAGAAGGTAATTAAATGGACATTGTAAATTGTGGATCTTAGTTCTCACTGGCAATTTCCTGAAGTACAACAACACGCATAATTAGTTGCTGCACAGGCTTTAGAGAGGAGTCCAATATAATATGTGCTGATGTATGATTGTTAACTGACTTACCAAGTGTTTAGGTTCTAAATGTCAACTTTCTTGGTGGTGTCTCATACATACATGTATCAGTATTGTGATAATGCCCATGATCATCATTCTGATGTTGTCTATTTACACTGATGTTTTGATAGCGTGTAGAAGGCGTGATGCACTGTACATAGCTTGACAGATGTTTTAAGTTCTTCTGAATTGCATTCAAGACTCACATGTCTTACAAAAAGTGGAGGGAAATATTTTCAGTGCTTCATACAGTATTCTGTTTGTTTTTTTAACTGTCAGTTTGGAATTCAACTACCTCTGCTCCAAGTTTAAGAAAAATGCCAAGCACTTAATAAAATAATAAACATTGTCCCAAATACTGAAATAAATTTGCAGAACAATGATCAATTGTTACAGATGTATTAACCAATCTTATTCTTCAAAACTGGGACTGAGCCAATGGCAAGAGCTCTAATATACTTGGTGTCCTTTGCTATCCATGACTAGTCTAAAGTCTTGTATAAACTGACTACTTCTCGTTAATATATAATCCCCCACATTGCTACTGTACTGTTTATTGTTCCATTGCCTTCAATTTATACCATGATCTTTAGTTTCCAACTTAATTGGTGACCTTCATCCTGAACTTCTTTTGTAAAGGAAAACTACTAAGGTATATAACTTATGGGGAGTATCATAGGCACCACAAAATAGATTTGCTGAACCTTAAATTCATTTTGGAAAAACATTTTCTCTAAAATAAACACCAATAATATATGACCCCGCAGCAATGCTTTAAAGAAATGTTGTCTATATGACTGACTGCATGGCTATGAGACAGAGAGCTGCCATAAGCCTTACTCATATTCGATTAGTGTGTAGTGGCATCATCCACCATATGTTGGATAAACTGATTCATTCATTTAATAACACAGCTGTAGATAGCTAACATGCCAGTGAGATGTTAAAACATTTGTTTCTTGGATTCATATCGGTTGACCTTGAGGATGAACTCTCAATGTAACCTCTGTACCGATGAGTTAAGCACTACTCAACACCAGTAAACAGTGTGAATGTAGCACACTGGTCATACTGAGGTTCCATTTAATTGATTCTGTGAATCTTTCTCCTGGGTGAGTCACGTTCATCAGCATCAAGTTGATGTCAGCGCCACAGCGTGCAAGTTTTCCCTCCGGCGTATTTTCAAGTCGGGTCTCTAATTGCTTGTTTGATGGTGGGATAAAAGATTGTCAAAGCCAGGCTCAAGGACTATTCTCTTCATGTGACTGTTCCTTAAGTAGATGGCCCAGGGCATGGTACTGTTTGGTGTCTGATATCACCGGCGGGTAATGGTGATTAGCAGGTGTTACTCTCGACCTTTCAGGGCATTGCTCAGATTTTCATTCCCGGTCCCTGTCGTCTGTAAATAGAAGGCATTTGCAGGTAGGCAAGTTGCCCCCCTTTAAGCACCAGGGCAACAGTTTACCATTGCATTTAATGAGGTATTGATACTACTACCATACTGTAGATGCCTCAGGTATAGCCTACCACCAAACATAACTGATGAATGTTGTACTATTTATCGACCTACTCAGCTACATGTTGACTTCGTTTGGTCACTCATGATAACAATCCTCCACTTTGCTGCTAGCTTTACATGTCCCCTCTCTCAAACCACAACAGTAATTCTCATATATGCGGTCAAAGTAGAAACATCGTACTGCTCACCCGGGTGGGTCACAGGTGGGTTAGAGCTTGGATCAGAAAATGAAGGTATAAGAGTTCTTCATTTGTCAGATGAAGAACACTGGAATCAAGTTTATAATGTTGCAATACCGTTCTGTCTAACATTTTCTCCTTTCTCTGTTCCTATCACTTTCGCATACAGAATGTTCTTGCTAAGGCGTTATACGACAACTCGGCCGAAGCTCCAGATGAGCTGGAGTTCCGTAAAGGAGATGTTATCACGGTGATCGAACAAAATACAGGGGGCTTGGAAGGATGGTGGCTTTGCTCTTTGAATGGACGCCAGGGCATTGCCCCCGGCAACCGCCTGAAAATTATGGCTGGCATGTATGACACATCGTTTGTGAACAGTAAACTCAAGAAAAGTGCAGAATTTGAAGTGAGTCTATCAAATTAATTTTCTTTTTTATTGTTTTGTTTCCAACATTTATTATTGATTCGCTCTGTCATTCATTAATTACCAGGGACCAATCGAGCACTTGGCCTTTTTTTCCTAAACGGTAGACCTTGCATGTAACTTGCACTTAGAAGGGAAAAGTACCTATCATCCTGCAGACACTTGTTTTCATTGATAGCTTCAATGTGAACCCCTAGTAATTAAATTTTAAGGGCATGTTTTTCTTTCTGTATTAAAAAGAAATAACAGTATTTTGCTTTGCACGCAAGCAAGCAGAGGTCACCGCTGCGTAATGAAAATCACTAACATACCATTTGTGAATTTTGTGTTAATATAATATATACTTGAAAAATTTGAACTGGATCAGGATTTCCAATGTTTATACTATATGTTTAGAACATCAACATGGTAAATTGGGACACACTCTGTGGCTGTAAAATGCTTTTTCCAGACCTAATTTTGCAAGAGCTTGGGCTCCAAGCTGAATAAAGCGGTGGAGTGTTTTGATCTAGTTTCAAGTGTTTGGTTATATCCTTGTCTCCTTCAGGTCCTATTATGTTTCTGTTTTTCACAACTCTCCCGCAAAAAAAAGGCCTTTCCTAGAACTGAGAGAGTGATCATTGGAGTGGAGCGCAGCCAGAGTACTTAACAGGCTGAATGGTCACTTTGAGTTACTTCTAGAATTCAGTTACTTTCGCCAAACTAGGGCAAAATTTGATAATTGAAACCTTGAATCAAGGCATTGAAATATTTTCAGCAGATTTCGATCCTAATCCTGTAGCCGATTCATTTTGTACAGTACCATGTTTAGCATTTGTCGTCAGTTATACTTTGGCACCAGAATTGTCATCTATTCATGTACCATTAGTACCCAAGTACTCTGTGTATTATATCCCTTGTTTTACTATGTACTGTATGATACATCCCAATACTTTCCTGAAATTGGGATTAAAATTCAAACTTTGAATAAATTCATTGGACAATGTTCAGCAGATTTTCATACCTAAATAATTGTGTTGCATGTTCATATTGTATGCAACTTAGAATTTTTAGAATTTTTCATCAGTTACATTTTGGCAACAAAATTCTACTCTATCCATCTAGCACTTCCCCCACTGTTTAAATTGTATCCCTTGAGTGATTTAGTCACATTTATTTGTTATTTATTGACTTTGTAATTTGTCGTATGAAGCCCACCATCGAATTTAATATACTCAGACCATATTGGTAGCAAATTAAGTTCAAATGTCTTGACCCATGGGAAGGTTTTTACTATTGTGTACATACATATTAACAGTGGAAAACTGGTTATAAGAGCAAATTGTCTGAAAGCAATATATAAGAATGCAGAAATTGCTTGTTCTCTCAGGAGGCTTCCATCAATTGCTTGCACGCCCAAAAGCATTGGCTTATTAAGAACTATTTCTCATAGTACAGTCTCTGGTAATACCGTGCTCTGCAATTGATCGGCGACCAATTATAGAGGCAATTTTAGTCTAATTTAAATCTAATCAGATATGAAAAGGAAAAAGCAAAAGACCTCGTTAGGAATTGATCAAGGAATATCATTTCCCCACATAGAATGTTGTTTGTTGCTGCTTTAGGACTCATTCATATGGGATACCCCTACCCACCCACCCACCCACCCACCCACCCACCCACCAACACACACACTCCCTGTTATACTATCTATCTTCTCTAGCAGGTAACTGAGCAGATGATTTGCCTGTAGGACCTCAAGGAAATTTATTTTTGGAAACGTTTTTGCAAGGAAATTACTTTTGGAAAGACAGTTTGCATTTTGAAAATATATGGACAATGTCAGTAATGCCATATGATCTCCCATCCTCTTCCCTTTCTTTTTCTCTCTCAGTCCTTTTAATGAAAGCTACTTTCCTTCCAGTCAGTCGGCTAAATAAACCCTGTGATTTGTGGTTTTGTACTTTTTTTATATATGTTAGTCCTTTCATGAGAAAAATGACTTTATGCCAAGTATTAAAGTTTTGTTGGATTTCATACACCACTGTCACTGATAAGCAATTTGGTGGAAATTTCTAACCTACTGGTGCATGCATACTGTACAGTACCTATAAAACAGAGATTGGCAAATGAAGGGAAGTGTTGCAACACAAAAATAAAAGAACAATAAAGGAGCTCAATAAACCACAAGAATTCTGTAGCTTTTGTAGGTAATATAAAACTGCACAATAGCTTTAAATAAGTTTGTCAAATAATATAAAGAAAGGGAACAGAGTAAACTACTCTTTTTTTTTTGTCACCCGAAAAACACTGGGGGATCTGTCTGACAGAAGAGTGTAAGTCCTTTCTTGGATAATTGATGTGTAATGGATCTTTAGTGGAAGCCTTTCAAGCATAAAGCTTTGTGACCTGGTCCACTCACTTGACCAATTTTGTTAAACATTTCAGTCTTCCAGAGAAACTCGAAAAGAAAAAACAACAAACTTAACTGATGAATTGTCCCCCTCTTTCAAGCAGATCAACAGGACATTGTCACCTGCTGAAATATCGCAAAGAGGTTAAAAAATCCTTGGACAAAAAATCCCATCGAAATTCGGTACTGAAACTGCCGGAAGGAATTCGGGATCTATGAAAGGAAAAGTATTGTCCAGGGAAAGTGGTATTAACCGAGGAACCGCTCTAAAAGAGACTCTGGATTATGTGGGATTGAGCAAGACATGGTAGCGATACAGACTTAGACTGTTAACAAAGATGGAGGATTCATATTCTGACTTAATGTTATAATGATTGGCACATATGGAATTGTAACTGTTTTATGTATTTATAAGTAAAGAACTCAAGAGGCTACAAGCTATCTATTTCCCTTCCTAACCTGTAGAGAAATCACTTCTTATGATAGGACGGTTTATAATCGCTTCCCATGCTTTCACAGGTTTTATAATTGAAATTGATGACGGAAAATTATTCAATTAAAGGCATTGAAAATTCGCCCCAAACCGCGTGCGGCCATCTGAAAAAGTTAACTTTCTGTTGCTTGCAAGTGACGTTTTGATCGTGTCGCTACAAAATGCAGACAGTACAGTAATGAAAAGTGATACCTTGTTATCTTTAGCTGGACCTGAGATGTCCATCGCTGTATTGTTTGTACACTGTGCTGTGGGTATTGACCGCAGCTGTATGTACTGACTGTACACTAGTGTCTAATTACTAATGGTAGCAAGCTGTGTGTGTGTATTTTCTGGGATCGATGGTGGTGTCTAAAACTTCAGTTACACCTCATTCGAAACTAGGTCAGATTACCGGCATTAGACATTTCTTTTTGCACGAGTCTTCACACCCTTTAAGCATGATATAATTACTTGTCAAGGAAATCTAAAATTTCTAAAGAATCTTTCTTTTGTGGATAGTTGTTTCCCTTAAACCTGTGAATGGCATCATAAGCTTTGGGAGGGAGCTTCATTCAAGAGGTTGAGTTATATCCTTGCTTGCAGTCTATAAAAAGGCAATTGGAGGGTCAAAAGTTTCAACAGAATGCTATTGAAATAAAACAAAAATAAACATTTGAGATGTAGGTTGCAGTTAGTGTGAGACATAAACAACTCACAGTACTTTTAATATTTGATGAATGTGCTTAAACTTAAAATTGAATACCAGATCCAAATTTTCTCTCAGAGCCATGGTTGTCACTTTTCATGATTCTGCATGTACATATTCTTGTATACATGTACAACCATATGGCAAGTAATGGTGCATTTGTTTAGTAAGGACTACAGAAAGTTTTATGAAGTTTTAGCAGTAGGATAACATTTCAACTTTGCTTTATTTCACCTTTTGTGGTGAATTTTGGTAATTTTATAGTAAGAAATGATTCATATTACGGTAGATATTTTCCAGTATCTAATATTTTTGAGGTCAAATTTTAAATGGATGTTCCAGAAGACCAAATTTCTTTGGAGCTACTGAAATAATACAAAAATAGATGTAGGCCTATGATGTACTTGAGGGGGAGTTTTACTGACCCAACAGCTGGTGTTCTAACTAAAAAGGTTATGATATTAATTCTGCTCAGTCATTGGCTATTTTAAGTTTTGGACAGTGGACTAGACTCACAAGGTCAGCAAATGATGGCATTTAGTCAGTTTGTTATGAAAACAGAAGTTTTGATGTCAATTACAGACAGCCCTGTTGATAGATAACCCTGGGAATAATGAACTTAACCGTGACAGTCTTAATCTAGGGCACATGTTTCTCCACACTGTTTTATATACATCTTGTAGATATATTAAGAACAACCATGTGTGTCGCCAGGCTGCTCCATTTGCAGTCGCCTTAAATGTGAAAACCATTCATGAATGAAGATACTTGGGTTACTTTTTGTGATTAGTAGATTGGAATACCATCTGCACCAGTGGTTAAAGCATGGTGTTGCCTGTAGTAAAGGAACAGTTGTCAGATAATAAAAGAAAAATGAATTGGCCTTATAGTGTGTGATTCATATTATCCTTTATGCGTCACTAAGGCTCTCAGATTATTCACGGCTCTGTACTTCACCAAGTTTTTTGTTAAGATCGGTAATTACTATATACGCCGCTCGGTGATGTAATGTAGCCTTCAATTGTTTTTTTTCAAATTGGTTTTATTTCAGTGTAGTGTATCAAAGCAAGTCTTGGCGTGTGGGTCTCAAATATTTTTGCAAATCATGACATAGAAAGATACACCAGTGTTCAAACTTTCAAAGGAAAGTTTGTTCTAATTTTGTAAAATGAACCATGTGTCATGTGTGAAATAACGAATGATTGGCTATTTGTGATGATCTTGAGATTATTTTTATATTATTGGCAGTCACAGTTAACTAGATCAGCTGTGTCCTTAAATATGACTTGACTACAATTGACCTGAAAGTCTAATACCATCTTTCAGGAACCTCTCTACAGATGCAGGTTTCTATATATACAGTACACATGTTGTGTAATACATTAGTTAACCTGCGAGGTGAGAAGTGATTGGAATTACAGCTGGTGGGATGGGTACCCAGGGTATGTTTGAAGGTATCCCTTGTTACCACATCTGGCAGCAGTTGAGGACTACTTGCAGTAGCACCTGGAGTTTCTTGACCCCATGCACCCACCCACCCTTATGAGATCATTCACATGGAGACTCAGGCTATTGACAGGAAGAATCAAGTTTAATAACATTTTCTCTCATGTCAAGGACAAAATCTTCATTTGTGATAGGAATAAAGTAATTTATCTTCTCAAAACAGGTGACCCAATTGGTCCCCATTGCTACTTGATGTACTAATTATTACTTCCAGATATCCAGCAAATATATAGACATAATTTAGCTTGCTGCATCTGTACGTAATCAAAGGACGTAGAAAAAAACCTGAAGTATATTATCAAAACATTCACCCAAAAAAACTCCATACAGTACAGTACGCTTATAGTCGATATTAGCATTCCAAAATCATTAAAGGGAAAGCAGCAAAAGAAAAAGGACCTTTCAGATTGTTTTCATTCTAGAAAGTTTTCCCAGACACTTTGAAAGGTCAAGTTTCACCAAGTTTCACCAACTGTTTCCTCTGGTGACTTTGCTGCACAAAAGTTTGACCATAAGTGATCCTCTTTGCTTTACTCATTGAAATGACTTTTACTTAAATCTCCTTTCTATGTGTTTCTGCTGAGAATGCTAAAACCTTCCCAAATTCCAAACGCTGAATTCTACCAAATCTTTTTGCCACACATTTATTCCATTTTATAGCACTTTGTTACTCCACCTGATGTAGATTCCTTACGACTCCGAAAATTGATTAACTCAAAAAACTCTTAAGAGAAAAATGTGGAATAAGATTATCCAACATGTGTGTTGATGGACTTGAGTGTTTGATGCCTGAGAAGAAAAAATTGATAAAACTGTCGCCTGACGCTGAGATCATCTGCACACGTACTGCTCCTTCTTGTTCATTTGGAGGTTAATTCAAGTTCTTAGCGAATTGGAATCATGTTGGAACAGATCAATACGTCTATGGGTAACATATTACAAAAATTAATGTACCAACATAACACTGTAAACATATGTTTTCTGTATTAGAAGCTCTTTGCCCAGCTGTTCAATATGAGTGAAAATGAATGAATGGCGGGCGTACTGCACAGTTTACAGGAATTTAATATTGTAAACACTGTAGGTGTCTATTATGGTCAGTGTATGTGGGAAAATCCTTAAAACAAAGTCATTATGCTGTTACTGTTTTATTGTCTCTGCTACTTGGACTGTAAACATGGATGTTTATTTGTGGTTTTGGTGGTTTAACCAGTATTAGTGTGCTGATGCATCATAGCACAGGAAATATTTGGTATTTTGTGGTCTAAAGAATTTCCTAAATACTTCTTGCCATTGGAATAATGAAGTGTTTTCATACTAACCCTTTATTCATGGAAGGGCTAAAGTAGAGAGAGTAACTTGTAACCTCATTTATTGTGTTATCCATGGATCCTTAACCCCACCCCCCTACACTCTACCACCCCTGTAGTATCCCTTGTACAATACTTCATAAGCCTTGGGGGTGGGAGAGAGGGTGGGGGCTGCCAGACAGGTCTGATGAATATGTTGACTATAAAAGTCAGCTGCCTTCAGTTTGAAACATGTCTGTGCTAAATTATGATTCTGGAGAAACTTTAGTTTTCACCAAATCATTATGTTGATTCTGAGAGCTAGTTAGCTCTTGGATTTTAACATAAACTGACAATCATCTCACTGTGATACAAAAGTAAGAGTTACTGTGGATAGACATGGAAACTACATACAATCCATGCTATTTCAATATGCTATATAGTTGTTGAAGCTAACTGCTATGATGGTGAGATGTTTAGTTGCTGAGGTTTCAGTTTATGTGGGGATCAGGTTTGGTTATTAGTATATTGCTATGGCTGTGATGTTTTAAGTTCCACCTAGCAGATCTTGCAGAAAGCACTGTTATTATCTTCCCCTGGTATTACTACACTTAGTAAGACCAGGTATTTGACTCAAAGTTGGGGAAACTCAGCCCAAGTTTCTATGACTGCAAAGAAATGATAAGACTCAATATTTCAAACTGAAATTATTCAACCAATAATATACCTTTCCCCTAAAGATAGATCAAGTTATAATGCAGATTACGGATATTATCTTTTCTATTTTTTTATTTTTTTCTTTGTCACATTTGAATTTCAACCTTCAGTTTCCCTGTCATGTGACTTTTGATACCCCAAAGGCATCTCAATGGTGTTGATGTTTTGATTTCTGTTTATCCTTTGTCACTTTTGCCAGTAGATCATCAAACATTTCGAATTTATGGGAATGTAAATGCCCAGGTGTCAAAGGTCATTCCCTTTAAAATTTAATGCTGAACATTACTGTAAAAGGTTCTCCTATCATCACCCACTCATGTGGAAGGCAGCCTTGAGATCATTGTATTTTCATTCATTGATTTCAGCTTTTAGTAGAGATAAAAAAAATGTCATTTTCAGATTCCAAAAGTTTGTTTTCAAGGGCAGTTCAGTATACTGCCATGTTCATGGAGTTATGTTCTGTGTGTGTGTGATTTTCTACATATTGTTGATACCATAATCCATTAGGACTTGAAGGAAAGTTAAAAAGTTCATGGAAACAGAATCTGTTACAAAATACACAAAATACAAAGAGAAAGTCTCAAAATCACATCAGGATGTGATGAAATTTTGTTAAAGGTTTGCATAATGAAAGGTAATAGAGGATATGGTTTTAATGAATGTGGATTAAACCAGTATCTAATTATCCAAAAGGAAGGCAGGTTGAGTTGTTTAAATTGCACCCCCTCCCTCCTATATTCCATCATGTCTCACTAATTGGGCATATGATTCGTTTAATATTTCATCCATTTTAAGTTGCATTTAGAAACTTTGCTAATATGCACAGGAAATATGTCTAAAAATACCTTCTTCCAAATCCTTACAGTTTTACTTTTTATATAAAACTATAAGTAAGTTAGATATTTAATCGCATGAGAACTCACATAAACTGTGACTTGTAATTTAGTAATCATAGGATATGATATGCTTCTAACATTTCTCCATCTGCAAAATTGTGATCTTTTTATCGAGCATCAAAGCTCAAGACTATCAGTTTCATTGTGGTTTTGATTGCAAACATATAAACACACTTAAATTTACATGGTTTCTCACTTCCCGAACTTCCCTGTCACCTCACAACCTCAGTACTCTGTCTGTACCATGACTAGAGTTTCATCATCATCATCAATGACGACACAATGATAAAACCCTGTCACTTAAACTTTCAGCTCTCAGTAGATGTTACTAACTTGTTGCTATCTATCTGTTTTAGTGACCATACAATTGTACTTTAATAACACAATTCAAAGTTCAACTACTCAGGCAGCTATTGTTTATATTTTACAATGACACTGGCACTTTCATAACCATTTAATTAAAGTAGTACCTTTGAGTGGAGTCTGGTTAATATCGTCAGTTGTATTATATACACAAACCAGCCAAGCTTTGGGGGATTAGAGATGTTTCTTCCAATCATTAATTTGTTCAATCCACATGGTGATAATTTATAAATATTAGTTATAATTGATCATGGTGAATCATTTAATTTCTTCCTGGCCCAATTGATGACTGCACTCCTCTCATACCTGTCTGCCATCAGAAACCCACCCCCCCAATCGACGCCCCTTATCCTTCCCTTCATTCCGCAACTACCTCTCATAAATCCTTTACCGGTTTTCCATTCTTTTTGTTGTTGTTTTCTCGTCCGTCTCGAAGCCATTTGGTTTTCAAGTATATACAGGTGAATTTGTTTGATAAAGCCGCCTCTGGTACAAATGCATAGTTGAGATCATTTCTAAAACCTCCCTCAATTATTTCATTTTCATCAGGTAAACATAAAGACCAACCTTCCATAAACAAATTCATTGTTTTTTTCCCGCATAGTTTTGTGTTCCTCTATTTTGGCAGTTTATGCTTTTCGATGACCATCAAGCGCATCAACATTTGGCTTGTCCAAACACAAAGAGCGATTAAATATATCCACAGTCGTCATCAGAGTTGCATTCATGTTAATGTTTACATAATCAGGATATGCAAATCTTATAGCTTGTATTTAATTACACTTCATGATACCTTGAATACTGACCTTGTTTTGTTTCAAACATTTCAATACTTAGCTTCCTTCCTCATGAAGTTGAAACCTATGGTAGTTTTTGGGTAAGAAAACCTAGATTCTTCCCTCATATGGTCATTTTCACAATCAGTGGTGTAACTTTTGTACACCGAAGGCTTAAATTTCAAACACCATATATATTGAAATTTTTACTAACATCACATGTTAAAGGGTTCAAATTTTTGGAACTTCAACTTTTCGGAGCTTAAACATATACGTTTATGGGTGTAATTTTTCGGTGACTGTATGACTCTAGGAAACTTTAATCAAAAAGATATATTTTTAAGCAACCATATTTACACAGTGTTCAAACAGTATCCTCATGAAGTTGAAACCTATGGTAGTTTTTAGCTCATACCAGCATGCTGGTGTGAGCTATTGTTACAGTGCGGCGTCTATCATTCTATCACTCTATCACTCTATCACTCTATCACTCTATCCGTCAACAATTGG
>JAIPMN010007645.1:0-21642 GCA_020650975.1 Apostichopus californicus
ATAGGGATCAGCGCTGGAATTATGACTGTTCCTCTTTCTCTTCCCGGTGTCTTGGCGTTTATCTTCTATACTCCCTCCTTTTCTCCTTTTTCTCTCTTTCTTCTTTTTCTTTTCCTTTCCTTCCTCCCCTCCTATTCTTTTTTTCCCCTTTTTTCCCCTTTTTTTTTCTTCTCTTTTTTTCTCTCCTCTTTTCCTTACCCGGGGGGCGCGCGCCCCCAACGCCCCCCCCTGGATACGCACCTGTTATCTTTCCTACTATCATTTCTATCCAACACGTGGAACATTACATCATGCGTACATACCCATTTCTCGATGCAGTACCATTCCACGCCAGAAGAACGCAGGAGGGAAGTCTCATTAAATTGACCCAAACACGGTCTGACTTCCACTTTTTGTCAAACTGCAAAAAATTGGATCTCATTCCTCGAGGACTTCGATTGAAGAACACATTATCTACTGGAAATGATTCTAAAGCCGCTTCTATCTGTAAGATGGCGTCACAGAAACTACGCAATCTGGCCCTCAAGAACGCTTACAAGAAACAGAAAAGACTAACTGAAAGTATTGAACACGGTAAGGAATACCTCTCCCGGTCAATCACCGATCAAACGCAAATGACACAAGTTCATTCCTTCCTATCCACAGCATACCAACTAAAAGCAAGACATGCTTTCGGATAAAGAACAAGAAACTTACCGCCCTTATAAACGAAGACCCACTTCTTAGAGATCTCAAACGACGGAGATACCATTGTACCACAAAGTCTACAATTGATCCTCCGGAGTCATCGCGGGCACCCAACCGTCAACTGAACAAGTCTTCAAACATAGTTAGCCTGTCCGCACACACCCTCACAAAATCAGAAAGGGAAGTCCTTGACAAGGGGTTGTCATTTTGACCTACCTACCAACTTAATGACATTGAGCTATGTCAAGACACTATGCCATTCTGTCGCCGAATCCGGCTAACGGAGTGGGCTAAAGATGCACCCCAGACAATGGGTGATCAGCCACTAATCCAATCGAAACCAAAATCCAGATTGTGGACTCCACCGGAAGGACGTAACCGCTACATTGACCTCTATATCAACTCGGGTAGGTCACATCTCGACAAATTCCTATGTTCCATCTCCGAGAAGAAGATACAATCTCGTCCTAACCTCAACAAATCGCAGCACATGGCACTCCAAACCGTGAAGAACAATATCGGCATTGTGGTGAAACCAGCTGACAAGGGAGGAGCCATTGTCATACAAGATCGCGACGACTACACATCGGAGGCACAAAGGCAACTAGGCAACGACACTTACTACCTGCAACTCAACTCAGAGCCAAAAGTAAACCATCACAACGAACGTAACCGCATAATCTCAACCTTTCCTGAACGGCTCCGCCAAACCATCGAACATCTCATACCCAAAGCTCCAACACCCGGTTGCTTCTATATGCTCCCCAAAATCCACAAAATACAGTCAATACCTGGATCCTCTGAATCGACCGCCACCATGCACATCAATGACAAAGAGATACCATCCGGACGCGCTATTGTTTCTGGTAGAGGTACCCACACTGAGGATATTTCTGGCTTCATCGATAGCCATCTACAACCACTGATGGGAAATATACCTAGTTTCGTCAAGGATACGACGGATTTTCTTCGGAAACTATCCACCCTACCCACCAGACTCCCGGCCCATACCTTACTTGTCACACTCGACGTATCTGCCCTACACACTAATATTCCGCACGATGAGGGGGTACGGGCATGCAAGAAATACTTATCTGAGGACAACCACCACAACGCTGAGGAGATCGCCCTACTTATAGACTTTATCCTCAGACACAATGTGTTTGCGTTCTTGGACAAAATGTACTTTCAGGCTAATGGGACAGCCATAGGGACAAACAAGGCCCCTGCGTATACGCTAATCTATTTATGGATGATTTTGAATCTAGATTTCTCGATAGTTCTAATTTTCTACCACTCCTGTACCTACGTTTCATTGACGATATCTGTGTTATTTGGTCATATGGGGAACAGTTTCTCGCTGCGTTTGTAGATAACCTCAATCTATTCCACCCCTCCATTAACTGCACCATGGAGAAATCCAAATCTCATGTTGCCTTTTTGGACACTCTGGTCACTCTATCAAACTGTCGGATTAACACGTCTGTATATTCTAAACCCACTGACCATCACACATATCTCGACTTTCATAGTTTTCACCCAATTCATATTAAAGAGGCCATTGTGTTTAGCCAAATGCTTCGCTATACAAACGCATCTGTTCTGATTCCTTAAAATTTCGTAGTCAATCAACGACCCTTATTGGTCAATTTCTTGATTGCAGTTATCCCTACAAATTATTGAAGAGAACCCTTAATAAGGTAGAATTCCCAGGGAGAAATTGCTTCAAAATCAACATAGGGAGGTGAAAGAGAATCGTATTCCATTTGTCCTTACGCACAGTGATCAGGTCGATCCATTCATGAGGCTGGTCAAAAATGAATTGAACACGTTGAACTCGGGAGACGATATGGGTGACATTTTTATTACCCCCCTGTAGTTGCTAGAAGACAACCTCCCAGCCTACGCAACATCCTTGTTAGGAGTCGTTTGCCCTCCACCGGCACTTCCCAACCCAAGGGGAATATTAAATGTGCATGGTAAACCCCGGTGTAAGGTCTGTCATCATATGGGCACGGACCCAGACATTCATCTCTCTCCCTCAGGAGTGTGTTAACATCCAAACCTCCACTTCTTTGGATGGATGCAACCCCACCTCCCGCTCTACCATCCTCCGGCCGTGTATGCATCATTGTCTCTATGTTAGTTAAAATATATAGTGTTTTCAAAAGCAAGACAATGACCTGAATGTGTACATTGTGTACATTATTAATCTACCATAATACACCTAATTAGTTGATCCGAAGGATTATAAGGTTCTGTATGGGCTATTGGTGGGTGGATGGGGACGGGGAGGGGGAGTACCTGGCAGTAGAGGTGTAGATTTCTGTACAGTGATTTCATGTGTGGTCGGGTCTATCTTTGTTGTGTGCATTACAACTGCACTTGCAGCCTATATATGCTCTATACGATATTCCATAGATAAAACATATTAACTTCCCACAGATATGTATGTTTGGACTATACTCGCTGTTATATAACAGCAAAGGTTTTCTTACACTCCTATCTTATGCATCTTATTTTATCAAGTTTTCCTTGTATATCTGCACGGCTGTGTATATAAATATATGGCACATAATCCTAGAGAAAAAATTAACCATTACTTTATCACTTTTATGCTAAATTTCATATTATCTCCACATTCGTTTTCGATAAAATATTTGCAACGATTTACTAATATTATTAATGATTTTTGTCTTTCTTTTTATATGTAAAAATCCGATTACCAGTACGCATGCGTCATTATAAGATCTAAAAGACACGCTTTCTTGTTACTTATTGTCCCCCAAACATCTATTTACTTTTGGCAATGTTTTATTCCATCTTTTGATGTTACACACATTTTACATTCATTGATACGGTATGTATATAGAAAGCATATTTAAGAAGAATTAAGAAACAAAACTTCCCTTCAGCGTTATATTAATAATATAATATAATAAATATATATTTCCTAATATTTTGAAAAAAAATTGATTAAATTTGGAAAAGGGCTTAATGTCATGAAATCTTTGTACGGTGCCTTAACTGATTTTATAATTTTATCTTTGTTTGTTCTTTGTTTTAGTGTATGAATAGGTCTTCTACCATCTTCTTCATTGTTTCAAGGTATACGAAAGAACAATTACTGAAGGAGAATCATGTCAAATGAAAGTATTTTAGATGTAATGGGTTGATTAATTACTTTGCAAGCAGAAAAAGCAAAAACCGAAAGAAAGAGAAAATTAAGTCGGTTGAGAACATTTGACAGGGACTGTCATGTAAATCAAAATGTCACGCCAATAAAACTGACATTAATTGCTAAAAATCATGGTCGTAACAAATATGGAAAAAGGGTTATTTATTAGCCTTAGTCTAATTATTAATAACATGTTTTGGAAGCATGGAAGAAGGTCGAATATATGACTATTAAACAATATTGAATAATACTGGTGAATTTTTTAGACCTCTTTACGTCATAATTTAATATACCTTTTATATGGATAATTTTATAAGTTTTTTTTTAATGTTATTGGGAAAATACGTTTTTGCGGTAAACATAATGAATATGAGATATGGTACCTGCCTGTCACGGAACGGATTCTTTGTAGAGAGCAGTCGACAAGGGCGTAAAGAAGGACAGAGAGAGAATATGAGTTTTCAATGTGAAATATAATTATAAACAACAACAAAATTAATTACAGTTAGAATCATCTTTCTATATATTCTCTTAAGGTTTACGTCTATTTCTTATTTACTGTATATGATTTCATTCAGCCTCGTCTTCAGTTGGCCTCAATAGATGTCTTCCTTTTGGTTCTAGAATGTCTCAATATGTGCGTCGGCTTTTGGCCTTAGTATTTACGTTCTATTTCTTTCTTTCTTTCTCGTTCAGCTTGTATTTTTCTCCCCCCTTGCCCCTTTTGCCATCTATAAAGATACCAAAACAACCAATTTATTGCGTAAAGTAATGAGTCACTGTTATCTCAATGACGGTGGATATACTGATTTTCTTTCTTTTGAACTAAAATTTTACCTTAGTTTTGCATAATTAAACGAGAGCAACTTACGGTTTTGCTTGTGTTTGGTTCATACCCGAGACTGAAAAAGAAGAGACCACGTGGCTATACGGTGCTACTTATAATGATAATGCCGAATTCCGATACTCTGTTAACAATACATTATTACATAATTCTTTAGGATGCACAAAACCATGGCTAAATAATTCTAAGTTAGCATCCAATTAACTCAACACGCAAAGCAATCAATAAATACTTTAGGGGGTTTTCTAGATCGTGTTGTGACACTGACGTTGCAGCTAACGTCACAGCGTGTACTATATATATATAAGTTTTTTGTTGATAAAATATATCTTAATTGGAAATTCATTGACTTACAAAAAGTCAATGTATATATACTTGATTCATCTTAGTTTATAAAGTTGGAATCATATCTAGCTATCTCGACATCGTATATGCTTTCACGAAATTTGTTTGTTCGCTTTTCGACGTATAAAAGCTCAGCGGATTCGTAACGCGATATTAGGTACAGATCCATGGGTATGGGCTATATCCCCACCACCTCCACCCCCTCCACCCCTCCACCCCCTCCAGCCCCTGCAACCCCTCCACCACTACCACACCTCCAACCCGTCAAGGGCCCCTCCGCCCCCTCCACCCCCTCCACCCCGCCTTCCACTTCACACAACATTTCAAGGGTATTTTTTAACACAAACGCGCCCTTAGATCTATTACTAAAGACCTATTTTATAGTATAACTATGCTTCCGAATTAACTGTTCGAAGTTTGTCTGGGCGGATTCTCCTACACCCATTTGTGACAGTGGACATCAACAATTACACCCCCTTAAAAAATGCAAGATTCACAAAATTTGAAAAAGAAATTAAAAACAGTTCTTCTTGATACACAATGCAATGATGATGTGCTTTTGACAAAAAAATACGACATGTTTCCAGCATTTCTGCTAAGTAATTAACTCTACAGTTGCCGGTACTAAGTAAATACTTAATTCTTTAAAAGATATCTTTCAATGAATGTAATAAAAAATGACTGGACTCTCCGACGGTAAACGTCTCAAAAACGGGAGATCATGTGACGTGACAGATGACGTCACAAACCGCGTAGACAAAAGTCAAACGCAGACCACTTTTGAAGCGTGAAATAGTTATTAAATTGATGAAATAATGTTCTTGAATTAAAAAAGAAATTACTTGTCATAGTTGATGGAATACTCGCGTCACATATTGGCCATATCGATAAATCAAAGCGAACAATTCCATGCAGTCATTTGTAGCCCAACCTGTTAATGATTTATTTAATAAAATAAAAAAAAATGGACAAAGAAATCTGAAAGTTTGATCGATTAAGAACGACTTGATTGGACTATAAATTCATAAATTCATGATTCATCGGATTGTTCTAAAATTAGCTTATTTCTCACCCCCACTAAAACTAAAATTAAACTATAATCATTTATGGATTGATAACGTGCGTAAGATATAACATGTTATAAGCTGATTTGATAAAAAAGAAACTTCTTGATCTTTCGTCTGATATCATCTTTATCGACACTTTTATTATCAAAACATAAAAAAAAATCCTCAACAAACCTCTTAAAAACAATATCTTTATTATTCTAATTTTTGTAAATCTTGATAAATTTAACACTATATTGATTACCGCCTGTCATATCTGTCGAGTGTTTAAAGTTTAAATTTAAAGTTTTATAAAAATTGTATTATTAACTCTTGTAGATCGTCCTTGTAGATATAACAAAATCACACAGTTTATTTCATTCGATTCTTGTATCGTGAGGCTGATCAAACGGTAAGTATATCATTGTAAAAGTACCACACAAAGAAGACGATACAAAAGAAAACATAAAAAGACAATAGAAAACATTAGAAGACGATAAAATACAAGAGAAGAAAATAGAAAACAAAGAAGACAATGAAAAACAAAGAAGACAATAGAATCAAAAGAAACCAACAGTAACCAAAGAAGACAATACAAAATAATACAAAAGAAAACAGAAACAAAAGAAGACAATAGAAAACAAAAGAAGACAATATAATACAAAGAAGAAAGTAGAAACAAAGAAGACAATAAAAAGCAAAGAAGTCAATATAATCGAAAGAAAACAACAGTAAACAAAAAAGACAATACATAAGAATACAAAAGAAAACAGAAACAAAAGAAGACAATAGAAAACAAAGAAGAGATGACAAAGACATTCAACAATACCTTTATTGTTCAAAACTTTACCAATAAAGGAAATAAATTTTCTTTCCCTCTTCATTTAGCTACATCAACGCTAACTTTGAGTTATCATTCTAAAATTCATATAAATTATTTCCATTAACTGTTTTGTTTTTATGCGGCGATGAATACATACGGTTAACTCAGTTTCATATATCGTGGTTGACCCATATTATTTGATGGCTACATGTAACACGATAGAGGGTTTTTATGATGAACGGTACACTAATGAAGTAGGTCCTAATTATTTTTTATTATTATTTACGGGATACAGGAAAAATGATTTATGTTATAATTTCAGCATTAAATGTAAACGTTAGACTCCTGTATATGAGTTTAAGACAAAAACCTTGAAATAAATTCATCGGAATTGGTCGTATTCATTACCATAGCAACAAAAGACGTAAAAATAAAGAATTTCTGTTAGAAAACTAGGGTAGTTTGATGTTTCTTCTATAGGTCAGAAAAAAGACCCAGTAAGTTTTTATTTCTATATATATCACCGAAGAGGATCACGAATTGTAGAATTTTTCCACTATTATTAAATAATTTACGGTAATGGTTGGAAGGATCCTGCAATTAAAATCCCATAATTTCGTAGCAAACTTTTCGTTTTTAATTTTTTTTTTATCAAGTTTTTTTTTATCAAGTTCAATGGATAACACTGTGGCAGATTCGAGTAGCTTTTGATACACTCTGTAAATAATTTATTTACAGTGTGGCATAGTCAATATATATAGACAATTGAAAGATATCATATATCGTGTCAATATTAGTCAAGACGAAATTATATTAGTCACGTCAGTTCGATAGTAGTCGAGTCAATATGAGTCGAGTTGTGGCGACTTAATTGTGACTTTGTTAGAAAGTTGGGGTGAGTGTCTATACCGAGTGTATATTTAAGTAGTTTAGTTTAGTGAGTATTAAGGAAAACAAAACCCTGTAAATTTCAGGTAAAATGTTGACGTAATATTACTTTGGCACATAACAGTGTTTTATGGATAAAATAAGAGGAAAATAATAGGAATAAACAGGAAAACATTTAGCATGTGCATTCAACGTTAAATAATGTTCTCTTATCGAGTAACGACTACAGATTCGACTGAAGGGGCAAGGGGGGGGGGGAGGGGGGGGGGCTAGGGCTGGAAATAAGAGTGTATCAAATTGTTTAGTAGCTCAGGTTTTATCTAGGGCAACTTTTCTTAAAAAGTACAGACTGAATATTCGCGGTATCCAATCGGTATAGGAAAATGATGGGTTTATCAGTCTATGAATTATTTTATTAAAAGAATAGACACAGATCGAACAGATTATACGTAGGAAATGTTCTCAATGGAAGAGTTGATATTGAATAGAATATACCAAGGACGTGAATTCATGACTATACTAAGGTACCGGTTAATAAACGTCGCACTGTTTTATCACAACTTGCTGTTTAACTTACGTCTTCGCGCAGGCGTCCTGGCTGACGATATTCTTCCATAAAATAGGATCTTTTAACAGTCTATCAATAAAGTAGATATAGATATACATATTGAGCAATATTCGGTTGATTTTCTTAAACTTTAAGTTAGCCAAACCGAATAGCTGATTTAAAAGTATTTACCCCATAAAATATTCATAACCTCTCTGTCCTTATTTGTTGCTGCCAACTTCTTGTTCTCCTGCCAGCGATGTTTATTTTCTGTTCAACTGTAACTCAAAATTTAGAAAGATTTATTACCATAGGGTAATATGTAACAGTACCGTAAAACTCTCTGATATATTTTTATAGGCACGCTTCCAAGAAACCTTTCACCATTTCGTTTTCAATTTAACTTATGCATTTACCGACCATATAAACACTAGAGTAACGTCAACCATTTATACGTCAGCGGCTGCTGTGACGTCATCTTATTGTGAATTACGTCGAAACAAAATTCCTAGGTAAAGGTGACTTATTCTAAAAAAAATTTAAAAAAATTTACTCCTCGTTAATAACGGTCATTACACTTTTCTTAAAGTCATTAAAGTGATTTAATTCAGTTCTCATCTTGTACCTGATTAATTTACTCCAAATTAACCAAACGTCGTTTCTTGGAAAAATATATATATATATATATCACGTCAAAAGTTTAATTGCAAACGGTTCTCTTTCGTTAGGATAAGAGTGGGCTTGAAAGATAATGTCTGCTAAACTCTTCATGCTCGGTTAAAAAATTAATCTCTTTAACTCATGTACTCTAGTTTACAATAAAGTTTGGTTGTATGTTTATCATTACTGTTTTTCGATAGTTGGCCGTTCTGTGACCTTACCTTATAACATAATGATGAAGATATGACAGAACATTATATCATCTTTTTGTGTTTATTATGCTAATTGCCCATCTTTGGCATTATGCCAATTAATTAATCTGCGCAATGGTATTATATGTGGGTTTTGGATTTTTGGTGAAATCCCCTCTCCTTTAATATAGATATAGCTAATAACCAAGGGGGAAATTGTCCCCCCCCCCCTCCACACACACACACAAGATCAACAGTAGCAACAGCAGGAAAGAACAAGAAATATCTCAAAATGCTATATGGGGCTTTTAAAGAAATTCCAATAAAAATTGAATTGTTCCATCAAATATCTTTTTGTGCTTAAATTACACATCTGAAAAGGGAAAAATTCACAGCAGAAGTACCCATAAGCCCAACCAGGGCCTATAATTCATTCCGTATAGAAAAGTAACTGCCCTCCCTCTCTGACATGAAGTTTCGTGCTTTAAACTCATAACGAGAGAACAATAACAAGTTGCTGTTTCCGAGCCCCCCTCCCCCGCCCCTGGAGCCACTTGAGCTATCATCAGAGTAATTCCTCTTTATGACATTCATTTATGTGCTTCTAAATCTCTTGCAGAGGCCAAGAACTAGCTGAAAATACTGCATCCTGACCTCCTAGTTAATAACACTGCACACAAGCGAGAATACTTCCTATTCTACTCTGAGTAAACAGCTGTAATTATAAAACAAATTGCCACTTTGTTGGTTTAATTAAGTTAAAAACTTACTGGACCAGTCACTACAGTCGGTCTCAAAAACGCTGAATCGGTCTCAAAATCGATCTGCTGAACCCCCCCCCCCCAACCCCTACTTTCTTGAACGACTTGAAATCTTGTCAGGTTGCAAGAGGCTGCCGAATTTGCTGAAATAACTGGTCAAATCGGATAGCATCGACCAAATGACAAAATAGGGTACGGCACTGACCTAAAATCTGGAGAAAGACACCCAGAAAGCGGTGTGGTACATCACTTCTCCCAGTACCAGACACCAAACAAACATGGTTCAATTTGGAAGGTTAACCGGTTAATTCTTTACACAGTTAACCGGTTATTGAAAAACCGAAGGATGCTTACCCCCTCTCTTTAAACTCGAATTTAACAAGCTTTGCAAAAGCTTAGCTAATCTATAAATGAAATCAGTATCTGAAAAGTAAAGTGCATAATTATTATTATATGCATTTCTGGTTTTTCAGTAAAAAAAAAAACCAGTATACGTTATAGAGTTAGATAATATCACGAAATAAGTTCACGGAGACTGTCCCTGTAATTTACCCATGAAATACTCAGTTAACTAAAAGTAGTCAATGGTTATCAAGAATGGTCGTAATTTGTAACTGAAATCAGTAGCTGAAGAGAAAAGAGAGAGGAAGAGGGTGGGTGTGGGTGGGGTTGGGTGGGGGGGGGGGGTTGGAGGCGGATGAAGATAGGAAGACAGGATAGCGCGGAATGACGGTGTGGATAGTACACGTGTACACGTGTGTATCGATGTGTGCGTCAGTTGATCAGTGGAGAATGTGTTTTTTTCTTCGAATCACGTTTCGACAGATTACTGCATACTAAATATTCAAGACTACTTACAAAACTTCCCTGAAGTACGAGAAGAGAACCGAGAAGCAATTAGTCTTCTAACTTTCCCTACAAAAACAACAAAAAGTTATAATAAAAAATGACAGAAACGGAGACATTTGTTTGAGTAATCATAATTGACAGTCAAGTTTACCTAGGGTATATAGTTCCATTTCAGAACGGGTTGTTCACCCATGTATTGATACAAGACATACAGACGTTTTGCTTTTGTTTGTTTTTTGTTTTAAAAAGGGGGAAAATAAAGTATTTTGTTTCTTTACACGACAGATATTCAAAGTTAACAGCTATGGCATCAGCTGGTCTACGTCATAGTCACGTGATACCAGCCGAACTGGATCTCTAAATTCAACATATTGACGTAAGTTCAGTATCAGCTCTATGATTAATTTCAGCTATTAATATTAAATTTCGTAGGTTTCTTATGACAAGGTAGGATGGCAGCGATATCACTCCTTGCAATGTACACGATATGAGCCATATTATGTCTCTTTCTCCGCGCCAGTAATCAAATTTCTTCGATACGATCCTGTTACGATGTAACGCAATTACTGGTGTGTTGGCGATATCGTTGCTAGTCAATCCGGCCTGGTTAAATTTAATTAGCGGATTAAAATGACAAGTGCTTTGTTTGGAAGGTTCATTGCTTGCTGGGATGTATTAATTGTTTTCTTTTTCTTCTTCAAGTGTGTGTGTGTTTTTTTTTGTATTTTACTTTTCTAGTCTTTTCCGTAAGCAAACATATCATGTATAGTGTCAAAATCTTTCTTTAATGCAATTATTTATTTTTAACTGGAAAGCCAAGAAAAGGAAGTTTTCTATTGAAGACAAAAAAAAAACACACAAAAAAAAAAAAAACATTAGACTAACTGTAGTGATTTCTGCATATATAAGTTACGACAGGCATGTGAAATTGATATGAAATTGATATGTCATTTTACGTCATAACATGTCTTCAGCCGTTTGAAACGAAACACCAATTAACTACACCAAGAGTTTCACTGTATAAATATTTCATAAAGAGTCGAAAGAAAATGTTCCTTTCTTTTATCATTAATGAAGAAGTTACATTACTTTGGGCCTATACCCAAAAAAAATAAAAAATAAAAAATAAAATAAAGTTAGGCAAGTTAGGCCTGACAAATAGCAGTGGTGCATTAATAACAAAAGGCGGGCTATTTAGAAGACATTTACTATTCCAGGGGCGTATTTCTTACGGCGCCGAGGAAGGGACTTGAAAGTGTTAAACTGTCATTAAACATGCTGAAAGTACAGGGCAAACCAGCAATCAGGGAAAAGCCTTATAGGTTCCGACGGACAAAGCCTCCCGCACCTGAAATATTTTCAAGGAGTTTCGGGTTTTCTAGTAGCGATTTTCAAGCACAGAAATGTATATTTTAGAAAGAGGAATTATTATGAACTTTATTTGTTAGCAAATTATTGGGAGGAGGGGGGGGGGGGTGATTGGCGGAAATTGGGTGAGACGGGGTTAATAACGCTGACGTCCTCAACCTCGAAACAGTTTTCCCTTTTATTTCTCAACGTTATCGTTACAAATGGATCTGCCTGTACCAAGAATAAATCGATTACTATTACGTAACGGGTTGCCCTTGCAGCCATGGAAACTGTACTTTTTAGAACAGTTTGTGTAAGGTGTAAAATGGTTTCCAAGTGCATTCATTATCTGGTCTGTAAGGCGATACGAATAAAAATAATCTTCCAAGACAGATATTTTGTTCGAGAGGCAAATGTCACATCTTTGAACTGATACACTGTCCAGACTTGTAGATAGTCCTTACTACTCGTATAAGTTACTTGTACTCGGAGTCATGGATTTGTACTCGTACAGTTTGGAAATGTAAGGTACCAGGTAGTACAGTAATGTGTTCTCGTACTCGCGTTCAGAGGCTGGTACTCGAACTAGACTTAAATAAGGGGAATTCTTCTTGTACTCACACTCATGCTATTGTACTCATACTATTGTACTCGTATTCATACTATTGTACTCGTATTCATGCTGTTGTTCTCGTACTCATGCTGTTGTACTCACACTCATGCTGCTGTACTCGTACTAATAATGTTGTACTGGTACTCATTGTACTGGTACCCATTGTGCAGTGTTTATTTTTAAGTCTATTAATAATAAATTACCAGTCAATTTTAATAATTACTTTAATTTCAATTATAATATACATAACTACTACACCAGATCCTCTGGACATTTATTTTCATTGCCCATAAATACCGATGTCTTTAAACGTTCCATCGTCTGTTATGGTGTTAATTTCTGGAATAGCTTAAGCCATACATTAAGAAATATTAAGTACCTTAATTCATTTTCATTCAAGTTGAAAAATCATCTTTTATCCAAGTATCAACATCTATAGATCTACATTTGTCTCTGACTTTTAGTATTTCCCACATTATCACAATGCCCTTTTTGTTTAGTTTAGGGGTGGGGGGGGTGGTATAGGTCTTCTTGGTAAGGGGCTTTATTATCATGCTCATATCCTTAATACTTGTTATCTTTATATTTGGTGGGCTTCTTGTACAAGCTACGGCTTCCAAGCCCTTCCACCATTTTCTCTCCGTAATTTCCATTATTTTTCTTTTATATGATTTATTACTTATTATTTTCTTTGCATGGTATTGTTTTCACCGTCTTATTATTATATAAACATTGTGAGGAAATGGAAAAATAAATGAAATGAAATGATGTTGTACTCGTATTCATGCTGTTGTAATCGTACTCATGCTGTTGTATTTATGCTCGTGCTGTTGTTCTCAACACCCTCAATCAGTTAAAACAAATCTTATTCCATTTTGGAGATATCAGTTTTTAATGTTCCTTCATATAAAATATACGAAGACCTGAAATATGAAAAAGTCGAGGCACATATATTGAAATTTTCTATGTTTTTTGTAATTTATTAAACCCATTATTTAAATATTGAGAATAGTTTTTGCAAATTTTTTAATCTAAAATATTAAGTTATTAACATTACCCTTAATTTCAGTGGCAACTCATCCAATGCTTTATATTAGTAGATTCACAAAAGAAAAATAACAGATTTCCAAATTCTTGTGGCACTATGACACCCCGATTTGATAAAATGACGAGAAAGTTATTTGAAACGTTTGTTTTTTCATTATGGTTAGTAGTTAATTAATTTATTACCGAATTTTAAGCTGCAACTTTTTATGTTCATTAACATCAAAAGCGATATAATACACCTGAAGGTGATCCTCTTAAAGAGGAAACAACATTACATAAGATTGTTTGTATCCTTTAACCCACCGTTGTCATTTCTTTCTGTTCAAATTTCATTGGCCGTAGGAAATGTATGTATGTATGCGTTTGTGTGTGTGTACGTGTGCGTTTGTTTTTCTATCTGACCGAGGACTTGAACAAAAGAATTTCAGGTCCTCGGTTGTGATTTCTAAAGAATCACCACGTCCTCGGAAGAATTCTATTGTATGGGGTATTGTTAAGGTTAGGGTACGTGGATTTGAACAATGGAAAATACAATGGGGTCCTCGGTTGGAATGAAATACAAACATGCGTGAATGTGTGTGTGTGTATGTACGTATGATTACATATAAATTAAACCCAGTTCTCTTCAGTCTGCTCTTTATAAATACTTGATGATATGAATAAATAACTGTCTTTAAACTTCAAAATGCTTTTTTTTAATTTCACATGAGTGTCAAAATAAAGAGGATTAACTTCTGTAAATCTCTTTACAAAAGACACAGTTGCAAGTAAGAGGATTTCAGCATTTTATAATACTCTCAAACAGTCAATAACATATATCTCCTTTCCTTCTAGGAGGATTATAATTATTACTATCATTTGTTTGGTTTGTTATTCGTCACCTCCTTAAATATTTGAAGATAATGGGTAACTTTACTCGGTATGACAGTGCCTCCAGGTACACCAAAGCCTCATAAATTAATTAGATAGATCCACATGAGAACAATTATGTTATATTTTGCTTTGCATATAATAATCTTACACCGTAGGCCAAATCGGATTGTCGTATTGTCTCACTTTGTTTATTTCAAAAAAACAAATGTTCGATTTCACTGCGGATTATCCACCGTTTTTTAACCAACAAGGCATACGCAATTAAACTTCACATTTCGTTTTGGATCGACACGATTGACATGTTGGTATTTCTTTAATATTAACTCGCGCCATTAAGAAGGAATACACATTGCGGATGTACTTGTCTAGTAGTGCCAAAGCAACACAATGCTTCTCTTAATCAAGAATCATTTTTTTGGTATAAATTGAAACTGATTTCATTTCTGTCAAATTTACATTCAGGTTTCTGTAAATCGACTCATCATTATGTGTACTTCCCAGGGGCGTCGTGCGAAAATAAATTTTTTTTTTGGGGGGGGGGGCCGTGAGCAGGTGATGACTATCTAAGCGAAGCGCCACCACAGGTTGGCGCGCAGCGTACAAGAAATATTTTCGTCTGGCAGACCCCCAGATTGCAGGAAACGGCACTTCCCGTGCCTTATATGGCAGTAAGTAACACCCTAAAATTGATAAAAATTTCCGGCAATTTTTTATTTTGGGAAATATTCTCGAAGGAAGTGATCGCCATTTACTCCTCAGTTTACCAATGCCTCGTCTCCCAGAAGCGCCCAAAATTTAAGAATTCGAAACATTTTTGTGTTGGCTGATCCATGATCGCCGCCCATGCCCGTGAGAAGTGGTGACTGGGTGAAGAAAAAGCTATGCCGTTTGAAAACATGGGCAGAAAAAGCGAAAGTAGCGAAACCTAAGGTAAAACGTGCAATAACGAAGTGATTATTTTCCAGGTTAATTGTGACTGTATTTGAAATGATTATTATGATTCATTTTTTTCGAAACTACCTATCAGATCATGAGGAAAATTTATCCTGGTGGACCTTTTAGCGAACTGATTGCATTACTTAAGAAGAAGTTCACATGGAGTCCCATAATCTCTGTTCACTACATTTATCTTTCCGAACTTTGTTACAGGCTTAGAAAAAAATTAAAAAATTTACCATATTTTCATGGAAAATTGACTGACTTTGGCAAAGGTAACGGGTTGCACTTACTCTGGGACTACGTATATATAATATTGTTCAACGATGGCAGCGTTGATGGCACATTTGGTTCATTAGTTATCAACCAGTAATTATTTAACTGTTTCGATTGACTGAATATCAACAATTAACAAACATTGACCAAGCAGTCAACAGAAGCCCCATTTCTCGTAGGCCCTACAAGAAATTCAGTTGCTGAAACTGTTCGAAAACACTTTTTTTTTTAAATTATGACAAAATTTTATGACACCTTTGACAAAATTGGGGGGGGGGGCCTGTGCCCCCCCGGGCCCCAATGGGCACGACGCCACTGGTACTTCCTCGTTGCAAATTCTAACGAAAATGACCCCAGTAAAATTGTCCAAACTCGGTTGTCACATGATGATTATTTCCTTGCTTGATTTACTGTTCACCTGGTCATAGGACGAAGTCTTGGCGCCCTGTAAACACGTGCTTGGTTGTGACCATAGCAACTATCTTAATCTGTGTGTTACTACATGTGTATCATAAATGATCATCACTAACACCCTGCATGAGATGCGAATTTCTTTAGACTATAGAGCGTTTGATAATCTACTTGTGTGACAGCTTTACTCTCAATTTATCTGCTTGATGAAAAAAGGTTCCCCCAAAATCACTAATAGGGAAGGTTATGAAATGTTAATTTTGCTGAGTAAGGAGCAAGTGACCTGTGATGAAATGTGAGCTATAGCTACAGCTACATACTATTGCAATTTAAATGAAAAATTAAAAGGAGAAAAGCAAATAGAAGAAGAAGAAGAAAAAGAAGAGAAGACAAAACAAAACACAAGTCATACTTGTGATGAACTTCACTAAAATGAACGAATATAATGTTGGATTACATATCAGTATGGTATAGCCCAAATGAAATATCCCCCACCACCCCTCCCCTCTCGCTTTTCCCTCCTCTTTCCGATTCTCCCCCATCCTTTTTTTGGAGGTCGACAGAGAAGGTCAAGTTACCTTTATAGATTGACATTCCCATATTTCTTCCTCTCCTTCAGAAAGCTTAAGCTGAACCAATGATATATTATTTATACAAGATATGTATATCTGAACGGTGTGTGTGTGTGCACTTCTGTTGTAATCAGACTTAGGACTTGAACAAAGGAATTCATTTGGAAAGATCACCACGTCCTCAGAAGAATTCTATTGTTAAAGGGTATTGTTAAGATGAAAGGAACGTGAATTTGAACAATGGAATAACAATGGGGTCCTCAGTCTGAATGTAAAACACACCTGTGGGTGATGACGTGTGTATGTTATGAAATCAATACATATATAACCATTGAAAACATATATCTTTCCCGCCATGTATTTAATTGTGCAGATTCGTGTTCAAAGCAAAAATTCAAATATTTATTGTTATTGGAATCATGCCGTATAGTGTGTACTCATCGATCATTTAAAGAATAGATATAATTGTCCGTAATCTTAGTCATAAGGCCTACAAGCAAGAAAATATGCTATCGATGAATATATAATGTACACACCTGGCAACAGATTTTCTTCATCAGAACGTGACAAAAGCGAGTTTCTTTTAAAGAGAGAGAGAGAGAGTTTGCAATAGATTTAGTCGTGTTTTCGCATGATATTCACACACCAGCGAGTTTTATGAAGGTGACAATCGTTTCTATGACAACTTGTGACACAAGATATCCCATTATAGCTTCCCTCGCGTATTTTTTTTTGTGTGTAGACCACAATCTAAACCGGCCTTCTGAGATATAGCTTATATACGAATAACTCTCTAGTGTCGCATAGAAATATGCTAACCAGAACTTACAACTTACTACACAAATGCAAAGATTTGTGACAACTTTGTACACACACTGAATTATAGTTCAACTACTGTGCTATATTTGTATATTATATAGTGTAGGCACATTCGCTACACGCAGTTATTATGTTAGGCTAGGTGTTGATCAGAGCCTGTTCAATGGTTAATATCTTGTGATATTCATTAAACTACGTAAGCTTTGAAACAATTGAAAAAAAGTACAATTCTTCTTCAAGTTTTTTTACCCCCTTTAATAAGACAATAGAACTTTTTATTTTTTTTCTCGAGATATAGTAATATCGTTTTCTTCCAGTGCAAAACATATAATCTTTCACTACACTTACGGCCGACTAATTATTTTCTTCAATATAGTAGCTAGTAAACTTGGTGTAAGTGTCAGCGACAGCGTTTCAACTTTTCTGTTGTAAAATATCAATACCTTCGGGATGTTTAGAAGCATTAAACGTGAAGATAGTAGATTTTTGTTTTTTATCTCGATATATGTCTGTATATAAAGTAACGATCTGTGAAATTAATTGCTTCATAATATAATTTCGTCCAAACCTTGCGGCATGATTACCCATGTTATGTGTTATGTGCATGCATATATGCAGCTCAGACTCAGACAATTGAATTTGAGGCACAGGGCTCATGAGGTCACGAAAAAAAAACTGTCAATAAAAGGTTAATAGTGATTCTATTGACAGCGTTCACCGTACTTTATGAGAAATGAAAGTCAGTTTTCACATATTATATCGTATGGCATATTCTAAAATTGCAACGTCTGTACAACTCAGTGACGAAGTTATACCTTAAATATTTCAAAATTTTGAAGGGGATTCTAGATTCCATGAGCTGACCTCTCTGTGGTACCTTGACAGAAATATGAAAATCGACTTTTCGTCTTTAAAAAAAAAAAAACCCTACTCCTAAGAAGGTACAGAACATGTCACTGTTGTCACTGTAAGTTTCTTTGTCTCATCCTCAAAATGCTCCTTTGTAGGGTGCACACGTAATGCCGGATAGCCCTCTGGCCCCACAGGCAGTCGTAAAAAGAAAGTCCTCTACAATTAATTAATGGTCAACATCCTATAGAAAGTTCATGTTAGGTTGTATTAATCGGCCATTTATGTCTACTTGTATTCAAATAATGTTGTAGCATTCACTTAAGAAAATGACGATGGGAGAAATGCATAACGTAAACGTGGCGTATCAGCTATTCCAGTAAGCTCAGGCCTATAAAGGCCTCTCTCTTTTGTTTGCTAACCCTTCAGACAGAATAACGCCCCCCTCCCCCTCCTCACCCCTTAAACACTGGTGCCTCGCCTGTAGTACTTTATGCATTACTTTATCCCATGAGAGATAACTAGCGAAGTACATACGAATGTATTCCTATGACGTTCCTAATGAAAAAATGTATAAACAAAGATCTTGTAGAAATGCGCACGCACAGCATTGTTTATTGTGATTAAACAGTAATAGTACATACGTACCTGTGTGCGTGGTTTGTTTCAAGGATTTTACTGTACAGGAAGACATATAACAATGCAGTGACGTAAATTACTGCATACAACATGAATATATAGCGTACAACTGGCACATGATGTACTGTTTATTTAATTATGCAGCTTACGTATACTTAGATAGGTACATGTGTGCACGAGTGCATTGAAGTGCTACACATGCACATGTCTATGAAATATAATTGGGTAATTTATCTCCAATCGATAACCAGAAGACTTACTGCAGAAAAATATCGCTCCCGCTCGTACCTCCTATTGAAAAGAGAAAGAAAATAAAAAAATCCGAAAATATACAAATTTTTTAATCAACGCAAAACTAAATGTTCCTGGCTCTGTGTGGTCGTACAATTTTTATTCATCATTTACAGTTCAAGATACCCGGTTATATTTGAAACAATGATCTTTAACCAAACATGTCTAAAAACAATTTCACAGCAATTGAACCTTGCCCTATAGCATATTGATATAAGACAACGGGGAGAGAATAGGGGCGCAACCACGTTGACTTTAGCCCCCCTCCAACAGAACAAAATCAACCCCTCCCACTGACGGACAGAATATTACCCCCCAAATGTATCAGTACCTACAGTACAAAAATGATACATGTTTGTAAACTACAATCTAGACAGTTGAAAATTCGTTAAAATTGTACCACCCTTTTGCGTCTATGCATCCTCCAGTTTAAAGTAAAAATGTCTTAAATCGGAGGGGGAACATTATCACATACTATCTTAACAAATTCCCCTATTACAAAATGCTAATTGCGCTCCTGATTGTGTTTTACCTATGACTGCTAACACAAAGGTTAGTGCACATTTTGGGGCGAGAGGTTATCGCTTAAATGTATACGCGTTTAACAATGTTGCACTATAGTTGCAATACTGTATACGTGTTGGAACCTGGATACATACGTAAGTTACTTGTAATTGTATAAAATGACGCGCAACCAGCCATAACTCTAACTGACCGCTGAAAAGGTTGACTCCCACGTGACTTTATTACAAATCCGTGAGTGAAATGATAAATTACGGTATTAGATTTCGGCCAAGGGAGAGCGGAATCCTATTTAATATTATGACCCGTTTGATAATTACTACTTGATTTAGAGTGATTTGGAAGACTGAATTCACATTGGTCACAAGCTTTTTATCAGACTGAAAACAATATACTAAAACCAAACTAGAGAAAAACAATTAACTGATGGGGGGAAGTAATAGAAAATAAACCGTCGATGTCGTCACAGGTTTACCATTAGTTGAAACATTTTAATGTCTCTTTGTGTGACGTCATACTTCGGGGGTACGCACCTGCTTTTTACTTACTCCCTTCTTTCAACACGATCACAAAGTATCTATAGATATATTGATATATATATATATATGAAACGGCAATAAGTTGGAAAATCTCATAATTTAACCTCCACCGACTGCCGTTTTGTAGTACTAATACGTTGGTCGCTTCTCGGCCTTTTGGCTAAGATCATGTGCAGTATCTGTTCCCTTTCGAGGGGAATGGTGATGCACACCCGACGATGACCACACAGTCACAGTCCCGATGCAAGGGGACTGGGGTTGAGAGCGGATCAGTCGTTCGGTAGTTTGGTTTTCGTGCCCAGGTTCTTTCCTGGGCGACTTTTTCTTAAAAAGTAATACGTTGGTCGCATAATATTTTCTAGAACATTTCGGTCGATCGCGATTTTGCAATTTTCGTACATATTTACGATGCCATTTTCAAGTTATAGACTACCAATGTACAGAAATATGATTTTCAGTAAGCCAGCCTTTACTTTATTTTTTATTAATGATAATTACTTTTTATGTTTTATATTGTTTTTATTTTAATAATAATTATGATCATTAAACAGTGATGCTATCTGCTTTCAGGATATTTCAAAATTCCAATCTTGATTGCAAATTCATGTTTAATAATTGTGGCGAACCACATTCAAACAATTTTTAGGGTTCCTGTGGTTGTGTTTGTGTGACATCAAGGTCAACACATAACCCACATCGCTGGATTGTAATTAAATAATTAATACCTAATTATAGCTTTATGAATGATATGTTGGAAATAAATAATACAAAAATTGATCAGTCCTTCGTTGTCTGTATCAACAATAACAATGTAAACAATTGTTCCCAAACACGTCCAGGATATTATGTTTATTAAAAAATCATTTGGAAAGTATATGTTCATCTTGCAACTTCAAAATAATTGATAAAATTTCATCATTAAATTATAAAAATTGATTATTTTCTGGTATAATCGCTGAATCATAAAACCGCATTAAAAATTAGACTGAATAATATATCTTCTATGCATTTTGTTTTAATGATAACACTTTTTTATTTCAAGTATTGACGTTGATTAATTGGCTTTAAATAGTACATTTGAGATAT
>JAIPMN010007646.1:0-21902 GCA_020650975.1 Apostichopus californicus
GAAAATAACGTAAAGTATATACCCTGAATATATATGTCCATTTATTTGTCGGTAATTTCTCGCTGTGTGATTTCTGTAACTGTTCATGCATCCGACACCATATCTGAAAGTATATCCTGATAAATAAAAACCAGCAGCCATTTTAAGATTTAAGCTTATGTTATACTTTAAATATGAAATTTGAATTAAGAGTTAAATGGTGTTTTTTTTTCTCTGTTCTTTCCTGGAAATGTTGTTTCCACAGAAAGAAACATTTGATGAATGTCTTGCCAATAATAGAAATTATTGTGACCCGAAATATGAACCAGGAGCGATGAAGTTCTTTTGTGGACTAGACGTGGGATGCAAGTAAGTTACATCCTACGAGGAGTGTGTGGGGTGGGGAGGGGGAGGGGGAGGGGGAGGGGGAGGGGAGGGGAGTGGTGTCATTTTGTAAATATGTGATACAATGCTGCCACTATAGGATCATAAACCTGTTACTCTGTCTTTGCTTTTCTTTCAATGTTATCAAGGTAGAATGTTACCAATGTTGAAACTGAATTGATGTCATCATCAGGTCGTGTTTAGAGCTTTGATGTTTTAGATTCAGGATTATTAAAAGCCTTTTTAATTACAGAAAATAAAAAGTGAAATTAATTTCGTAAAAAAAAATATAAAAAAACAAAAGTGGAAGCACACGCGGCGTGTCTTGATGATGTCATTATTTAGACTTGCTGCTGAAAGTTTCAGCATTTATTTGGGAAGGAACATTAAATATATTTTAAATTGAAAACCAAAATATATGAATATCTCCCAAACGGAATAAGATTTCGCTAAGTTGTTTCGGGAAGTAACTTCATCTCAGTTCTCTGTCACATAGGCCAATGGTAATTGTTGGGTTTGCGTTTTTTTAACGGTGTGTATCTTTGATATTTTGGTTTCCATCGTGATTCAATTTTGCTCATTAGTATGCCCTATATTATTTAGCGTGACGAGAATAAAATCCAATCTAACGTATAAAGATTGAGATTTCAATCAATGCATATGAAGAGAGTATGTGTTGCGAAGAAATTACAACTCAAATTTTAAAATAAGAAGTCATTTCGCTTGATATCTGATTGGACAACAAAATTCAACATTTTTATGGTCAAAGGTCATCAGCGTATGCCCTCAATGATAATGACAGAGAGAGTAATTTGGATATTTTTCTAAATCTCACAAAGAGACTTCTTGTGTTAGCTGTCTAGTATCTATCACATAAAAAATATCCCCCAAATCCCCCCCCCCCCCAACCCCAGTATCCTATTTAACAATGAGAAAGATCAATTGAGTCTTCTTGTTTCCTCACAAGTGATTACTAAACATGATTTTTGTTTATTTTTTTAATTTGTTTTTAAACATATTCTTTCCCCGTCAGAAAATTGTCGAGATGGACTTTGGATAGAGCTAAGCATAATTTGAATCGATACTTGGTGGTGGGATATAAAGAGGACGTCGAATCGATGTTGCGGGTTTTAGAATTGCTGTTACCTAAAACCACAGTTGGTATTTATGATCAGTACGTGAAAAATTTAAACTGTAAGTGCATCCTTTCTCAACTTACTTCCCTGCTCAATCTCCCAACCTTCTCCCTGCCCTACCTCCCCTCCCCTGCGCCACTTTACCATCACCTCTCTATCCCACCTCCACTCATTTCACCTCCCATCACTCTTTCCCTCACTTCCACATACCCTACTCTTCCGTGTATTGCACTCTCCCAAATACCCCACTCTGACCGCAACACCCCACCCCTCCTTAACCCCTTTCCTACCTCTCCACATGCCCCATCACCTCTCCCATGTCATCATTTCTCTCCTTCTTTATCCTTTCCCTGATCCCTTCCCCTATATCCCCTCTCCTTCAATATCCTCCTATATCCTCTCCCCAATCCCTCTCGCTTATCCCCTTACCCTCGATGCCCTATCCCCCCAGTCCCCCATACCCTCCACTCTCTTCTCCTCTCCTACCCCTATCCCCTCCTTATAGCCTTCCCTATTATCCCCTATCCTGTCCCACTCCGAACCCATCCCCACCGCTGTCCTACCAACTGTAGAAGTTGGATATTAATATAATAAACATCCTATTCTTGGAATATGTACTTATTGCCAACGCACTAAGACACAAAAATGCACTGTAAAGATATGCTAGTGTATAAATCGGTACCAGAAACAATGAAATAGTATGATACATATAGTAAAATATAGCATGATCGCTAGCTTGAAAAAAAACCCGATAAGTACATTGTTATTTATATTGTAATGGCATGAACATAGCTTCATATAGCCTAATAATAGCTACCGTATTTCGTGACTGAGGTACATAAATAAATATATTAATACATGCAAAGCATAATGGCACTTGTGCAATTGGATGGGTTGCATTTCTGTACCAACGGTGCACCTATACTTCTACCACCCCACCCCTACCCACATTGTACCTCCCCCTCCGTCCTCCCATCTTAACAGCCTGTTTTCTGCTGGTGAAGTCTGACGTCATGCCAAGAAATGGATTATCAACCGTAATGTTTATTTTTTCATTCATTTATCCTTATTTATCAGCTACCAGAAGATTCCAAACTAAAGCGAAACCAGCAATCTCGGAAGAAACTAGAACGACTTTAAGAAGAAAATTAGCCCTTCATTACGAATTCTATAATTTTGTTCGATTGAAATTCGATAAATTGAAAAAAGATCTTGGGTTGTTTGATCAAGAAATATCCCGGTAACATGAAAATTGTACTATAGAAGTCTGGCATAAATGTGAGGATTCCAACACCAACCCACGCACGCCAATGGGTGACGAAATATCTGAACAACCATAATATTTATGTTTTTGTTGCTAGGGACGTGATAAATCAGTTACAGATTTCCTTTAAAAATTGATTTAGGTTTTTAACCAAATATAGGTAAAACAATGTTTATCTATATTGTTGACTTTTGGAATGATCGGATGTTGATTTTTGTTCTATTTTATCTGGTTTGCTGTTGTGACACAAAGTTGCGACTCGGATATGATCTATATGCATTCATAACTGCACAAAAGTGAAGAGATAACCTTTTGGACGAAGTAGGCTGGACTGAATCCATTGCGCAAGAAAAGTTTCTTTCTCCGTGTTAACACAAGAGGTCCCTTACCATATTCTTTACATGTATTTAAAAACCTTTTGGACATTTTTTTAAACTTTCTTATCGTTTAGAATCTTATTAATTTGATTTCTTCTGTCTTGATTTTGCTTATTGATTATTATTATATTATATCAGGAAAAGGGGCGGGTGGGGCGGGGGAGATAGCGGTTAACGGGATCGGCATTGGAAGGGGAAGAGGGGTTGAAGAGGAGAGGGTGAAGTTGGGGGGGGGGCGGGTGGCATGGTACACATTACTTACAAGGAAGTAAATAAGAATGATTTAACATGTGGGTAGCTTTAATTGTTTTTTGACAACACAGTGGCGATTTTCTAATTTACTGGGAGGGTAACAATGGATTTCCTGAATTTTCATATATAACAGTGATTTTAACATCGTTCAGCAAAAAAACAATGCCTTTGCTACTTGCATGGAAAAAATATATAAATGTACTTCAAACTACTTACTTTCGTTAATCCAGGATAATATACCATGGCCCAAGACAATCGTATATTTTCTAAGGGTCAGGGTGTGGTTTAAATTTCTGAATGATCTGTCTTTTTTGTGTGGATATTTTGTTGGACTATGCTTTCCAAAACAAGGGGATAAACTTTAATATTTAGTATCTCATATCAACATGAAAATTTGTCCGACGCGAAATAATTGATTGAGTGGGCGAAATAATTGACTGGGTGGGCCAATAAATATGACTGGGTGGGCATTGGGCGAGCTTTATTTGCTAGGTGGGCTAAATATATTTACTGAGTGGGTAATTGTCCACTCAATTAATATTTTAGTTACCTCCCTGATGACTAAATCCGATAACTCAAAGGGAGTCATCAAAAACGTGTTTATAGAGAGGGCGTCTCATAAATCTTTCATCATTTTATTGAAACCTTTTTTAACTTTATTAAACGATAGCGGAAACTATAAAGTGCAGGCCAGCTAATGTACTTTTTATATAAAAAATATTGACAAAAATTTGCAATTTCTTTCATTCCTTTCAAATCAAAACTGTTTTCATCTTTTACAAGTTGCTTTAATTCAGTTTCTTTAAGAATGTAAATTTAATTGATTATATTTCTTTATTTTTTTCTGTGTGAAATTTGTGAATATATTATGGAGTTAGCAAGTGACTTTGTTAAAAATTTATCACAGAGATAGTTTGATAGCTATTTTTGGTACTATAAACTTTTTAAATTTCTTCAAATTTTGTAATTGATAAAATGATTAATTATCATAAGTTAGTATGATTAGAACAAAAGCCAACAGGAATAGACTAACATCATATATTATAGTTTATATAAAAGGACATCGCAAGTATAGACAATGTTTTCTCTGATTAGCTCCGTATTTGGCATTTGAAGTTTCGTATGATTTCACATAAATCCATCAATTTCCTTATATTTTTTAATTAATATTTTTAACCTGTGAAATATCTTTCATGCTGCATTTGAGTAAAACTATATAGTTAAAAGAATATCCGTCAGTTACTTAAGATGTTTTGTTCGGTATTTATTCCATATTTAAATTCCATAACAGCATATAGTTTGACTAGTCACCTTTCAATTCAAAAATAAAGAAAAGGATGTAATTTGGGTGTTTTTTATTTTAATTTTTTTCTGTAAGTGGGCGCCGAAATGCTAACAATTGACTCAAATTCAGCATTTCCGCCATCATTAACCTAACAAATGTACTAACATGTTGTAACATACATACTTCAATGTCTCCACTGAACATTTTATTGAAGTTTAAAAATTCCCAACATTTAACTCCAACTTTTACAGCGTAATTCATAATTGATAAATGTCTTCGTTGTGTACGCTAGGCTGATTTCTGCTTTAATCGTTCTCCCGACACATCTAATCTTCAAAACAATTTATCCTCACTTTCAACATCCTCACTGCAATTTCAACATCGATAAACATTTGTTTTGATTAAATGAAAACATAAACGGTATGAAACCCCGCCCTATTAAATAAATAAATAATAATAATAATAATAATAAAAATAATAATAATAATAATAATAATAATAATAATAATAATAATAATAATAATAATAATCAGCATTGCTACATTACTTATGATCTGGGAATTGCATAACATCATTTTAACAATGACGGCTTTCTGCAATCAACAGCAGTAAAATATGTCAGGTCTTCCGTTTTGCCAGAGAGAGATACGTTGCTCGCGGTCATACGTTTTAAGAAAAGTCACCCAGGAAAGAACCTGGGGACGAAAACCAAACTACCGAACGACTGATCCGCTCTCAACCCCAGTCCCCTTGCATCGAGACTGTGACTATGTGATCATCGTCGGGTGTGTATCACCATTCCCCTCGAAAGGGAACAGATACTACACATGATCTTAGCCAAAAGGCCAAGAAGCGATCAATGCTTGTGGTCATTGTGTTAGTTCGGTAATCCCTAAACGATAAATAAAGTGATTAGGGCTTGTAAATTCGTAAACCACTTAATTTCAAGAATGCCAATGGAAACTATTTCAAAACAACAAGGAATGGATAAACGAAAAAGTCACGAAGGACAATGCAGATACGCAGAGAATTAGAATAACTCCCATAGAAGCTTAAACTACTTTTTAAGAAAAAGTCGCCCAGGAAAGAACCTGGGCACGAAAACCAAACTACCGATCGACTGATCCGCTCTCAACCCCAGTCCACTTGCATCGGGACTGTGACTGTGTGATCATCGTCAGGTGTGCATCACCATTCCCCTCGAAAGGGAACAGATACTACACATGATCTTAGCCAAAAGGCCAAGAAGCGTAAACTATCCTATAGGCGATTGACCATACAGCTCTGCATATATACAACGTTCATGTATATACGGGTATGGTGAGTGAGTACTATTCTCAAATACATTTGCATCGGAATGATATTATTGACCTGTCTATGGAAGCTGTAGGCCTATTCAGAAGCTCGGCCATGTATATAAACAGACGCGCAGTTCGGATAGCGCGTTTTTACTCTTCGCCTATAGGCTTTTGTGTGAATATTCGACAAATATTGCCGGATTGAAAGTTATTTGCATGGGATTGTAGATTCTCCCCAAATAAATGACAAAACATTTATTCTAAAATTAGACCGTAAGCCATTTGGTAATCTCCAACATTCCTTTTTTAAGAAAACAAAAAAATAGTCTGTTCTTTGCTAGCTCTGATACCATTAATTTTTAAGAAAAAGTCGCCCAGGAAAGAACCTGGGCACGAAAACCAAACTACCGAACGACTGATCCGCTCTCAACCCCAGTCCCCTTGCATCGGGACTGTGACTGTGTGATCGTTTGTCGGGTGTACATCACCATTGTACAGTACTCTGCAGGTCCAACTGCACATCGGAAATTGGTTTATAGGTGTCCTCGAAATTATAAACGGTGATCTCCAAAACTGATGCACCCCTCACCCCCCCCCCCCCCCGCAACCATATAGGGTCTGAATTGGGTTCACTGCATTTGACAGTTCTCATGGTACCGATTTTGGATCAATTCCTGCGTTTTTAGAGGACAAAGGTTGGAGGTGCTTGTTGGATCTCTTACGAGACATAAAACTTATCATGAAATAATTATGATCAATGTTTATTTGGAACTTCTTGAGCATTTTCGGTCAGTTCGAACTATTTTCGTCTCGGAATTTTAATCTACCCTATAGCACCTCGGATTCCTTCGACTTTTTCTCATTTGAGCTGGAATATTTACGAATAATGATAAAGGAACTTATATTCTCAGAAGTCACCCTATGGACTCATTCATCAGGTTGGAAAAGTAAACCACGTGGCTTTTCAAAATTGGTAAGTACAAAGACGTTCATAATTGATACCATTAACTGCACATGCGCACTGCTAACTTGTCTGTTCTATTATGCAAATCAGTTACGTCATGCTAGAATAGACAACCATATTTCTTTCAGTCTTCCGATGAAGCTTCCAGCTTTAGTTAAGATTTTTTTTCTGATGTGTTTTTGTGAAGCTCAAGAAGAAACTCTAAAAAACTCAAGCAAAACAATCAAACAATTTCGTCTTTAAGAAAATCTTGCCCAGTTCACAACTCGGATCCCTTCACGTTCTGTTTTGTATACTGAGAACCCAAAGAAGTATAACAAGTCAGTTTTGCAACTTTCTTTAAAATATATTACTATCGAACATACATCTCAAGTATTGGAAAAAAAAACCAAAAAAAAAAAAACGGCTTGAGCAAGTATATATGGCGCGTCTACTAAATGACGGCAGTATTCTAAAATGAAAAAAAAAAAGCTTAAAAAGTTCGAAAGGTTGTCCGTTACTGAATAATATGAAATGACATAGTAATCATGCTTTTAAATAGAAGCTTAACTCAGTTGAGTATGGTAAATTATAGAGAAAAAAATGTAACAAATTTGTAAATTCATGTAATACTCTACTTGTTCACATATCTATATACGAGGAACCAAACGCTCAAATTCTCTCAATATCGGCGAGTCTTAAACCAGTCTTGTGTTCATTTTGACAAATTTTGTCAGAATTGCCCGATTCTATAGAATCTTTAAACAATGCCCTTTCAATAGCCAGTTAAAGTTGACTTCAAACCATTCGACATTGATGATATTTAACCACTGGCGGATCCAAGGGGGGGCCAACGGGGGCCGTGGCCCCCCCCCCCCAAAGGTGAGCCAAAAAGTGTTTCCGAACATCCGCTAAATCATATGATTGGAAATTAAAAAAATCGAGAGGAATAGCAGTGGTAGACTAGTCTAAACCTTTTCGTTTTCTGGTTTAACATTAAATGTATGAGCATGAGGATTTACAGTTTATCACCATTTTGGCCCCTCCCAAACAAAGGCCCTGGATCCGCCAGTGTATTTAACCAACAACTGCATTCCGAGTTTAGGCTACAATCCGACTTTAGGTTGCAGAGTTGTTTGCAATGTAAAGAAAATGTGGGGCCCAAAATGTTCCCAAACATATCGGGCCCCACAAATTCGGGTCCAAATAATGTGGTCCCAAAATGTATTTGAGCTGGAAACAAATTTGGGCCCACCCGGCGCAAAAAAATGGAACCGGACTTTTTGGTCGCAACAAAATTATGCCTACATGTACCAGCTATTAACCAACAACTTAATGTAAATAAAAAAAAATATATAAAAAAAAATAATGTAAATAATTCAAGTCACTGTTTTGTCATCGAGCGTCTTTCTGTACAATTCCTTTGAATACGTTACCACTGCTATTATTCGTTGGCTATGGCAGTCTATTCGCTCTAAATTCCAAAGAGTGAGAGTTCACTCTTTTAGAGCGTCCAGAATAATCACTCTGTTTTAGGGGTAAATTTCACTCTTTACCAAAGAGTGGCTTCACGCAAAAACAATCATTCCTCAAAAATAGGGATCATCCATGGTCGGACACACTCAAAGAGTAAATTTTCACTCTTTTAAGTTTAATAAAATTGAGAATTAAAAAAAATAGTGTAATGTCGTTTGCTTTTACAGAACAATAACAAACTTGTTTAATGTTATAAGCTGCAATACAGAAAACATTTATACACTGTACATAACTATTTATTTTGGCTTAAAATTTATAAATATGATTTATTCTTTCAAAGTACATATATTTCTTTTCTTGTTTGTTATGTATAGCATGTTTAATATATTTACACCACTAAACTTTGTTTCTTAAAGCAACTATCGCCTCACACATTGAAGTTCGTTGAAAACTTGATCGATATTTAAATTTTAAATACTGTACATTTATGTCAACGTTTCGGGGCTTTCCCTTCAAACCTCCCCCCATCTCCCACCCCCGTACCACAACCCCATTTTCAGTACTTCCCTATATATAATTTGCAATATATAGGCCTATTTTCCTACAATTTTTAATACTTTCTTCCGGCTAGAAGTACGTACAGCTAGCAAGGGCTTTGTATTAACCGTTCTTAACTGCATCTTGAGTTTGAGTGCAACGTTGCATGATTCAAATCGAATCACGTCATAGTTATACACAGAGGCGGTTTTCGGCTTAAAACTGTGACCGGCCCAGTCAACCGACATGCGGCGTTCTAGCCTTTGTACAAGCAGAACATTTTGCGCCTCGGATGAAACTAGTTCCATTCGGATATAGGATACCTTTGACAGGCTCAACATGGCGGGGCCTTCCTCGCCTCGGACACAGCGGCGCGACGCTCCCGAGTCGGTTAATCGGTTTTGGGTCAATCCACCGTGGTCACATGATCATACTCAGAGACGTCACAGTTTTAATCTAACTAGTTGTCTGTGTAGTTACAACCAATCTGATACACCTAAAACTGTGACTTATTAAACGCTGAATAATCTAACTAGTTGTGTGTGTAGTTACAACCAATTCGATACACCTAAAACTGTGACTTTTTAAACGCTCAATAATCTAAACTAGTTGTATGTGTAGTTACAACCAATCTGATACACCTAAAACTGTTTTTGTTTCATTTGCATACATTCGAAGTCAAGTTTATGTTATAATTGTTCATCGTCCCCGTTAGGAATCTTTAAGTTAACTATAATAACAACATCTTATGTTTTCACAATAAATATAATGATTAATCTTAGATGTAATATGCTGAGCTGTATAGTATATGCCAGTAGGCCTACAGCAACTTCTCATCATATACACTGTATAAAAAGTTTAAACATCAAGCATATTACAAGCACATGCGATGGATTTCAACAAAGGAATATAACAATGTTGTTAAGATTCCAAACCACACTACGCCACCCCTACCCTACCCCTACCCCCCCCCCACCTCCCGCATCCCGTCCCTCTCTATTTAGATCAATATTCACGAAACAACTTTAATAACAGTATCTAACTGTGTCCTTTCGGAATGTTTTGGTACATCAAACAATTCTTTTGCACATTCAAGAAAGGCTATTTATTTATTTCTGAGCTTTAATCAATTAATTTTGTTTTCATGGATTCAAGTACTATTAATATTGATTAATCTACATTGATTTTGAACAAATTCCTTATTTAGTTATTAATCTCTGTAAATAGGACAATAATAACAGGTCATTTTTCAAATAAAGCTTTCCAGCTATTACTTCTTGTGACGTCATTCGACGAGCAGCCAATCGTCTTATCAGAAGTGACTTATACGCGTCACATTCATTATAATAACAATAGTTCTGACTAGTTCCAACAAAACCTGGAAAAGATCTCCATAATAATGCGATTTCATCATAACAATGACGCTTTTGGGGATTTAATATTCATTTTAGGTTCGATGAATATACATTATCCTTCCAATGAAGTCTGTTTCTCAATATTCACAGTATAAAAGTTTCGCCTTAGTCATAAATAGTATTTCCACAAGTGACATTCCCAACATACTACCATCGAAAGAACATAACCTTTCATATTTAAAAAAAGTTCTCTTGCAAGGACATATTTAAATAAGTTAACCTCTATCGTTGCCAAGAATGAACAAACACTGGCACGGAATTCCAATATTCCAAACTGTTCCCATGGTAGGCATATCCGCTTCCATTTACACTGGAGAGTCGTAGGAATTCTGACTTGAAAGTGAAAGTCAAAATCAATATGAGGGCACTATTACGATTCGGTGATAGGCAAAAGGATATGATATCGTTTTAAATATATGCTAGATTCGCTTAAATTTTGTTTTCATCCCAATGAGCAACAATCCAATGAAATTGGTGAAACTGTTCGGAGATGGCAAACTTTCAACGGATTTCCATTAACTGTATTTCTATTGTAATGAACCTTGATAGTGCAACAGTAGGTTCGGCATCGCTTATGACACACATTCGTTTACAATGGAAACAATCCCCGCCTGTATCAATCAAAATTTGTACATCACTGCTCCCAAACTTCCGTGTCAATATCGCTGAAAGCACAAATGATGAATATCCCCCTCCATTTAAGTATGTCATCTGAACCGTATGACGTAATAACATCAGAGGTTTTGAAAGTCATGAATGCTCATACCATCGTTATACCGGTCAAGCCACTACATTTGTCAGTCATAAGCCGACTATATCGTATTTCCTGGTGGAAATTTGAAGTCCTTTTTTCTTGTCTAGTTAGTTCGTGCAAAGATGGATGAAACGTTTTTCGTCCACCGAAGAGTATATAAGAAGAAAGCGACGATTCACACAGATTAACATTTAAGCATTGAAATTTGAAGTCAAACTTGGCAGAAAACATTCATTTGGTACAATTTCCATGTTTATATGTCGCAGCGCTTATGTACACCATATAATCTGAGTATTGAAATGATCAAACATTAAGCATGAAGAAAGTCCTTCAAATGTATAAACTCATTATGTTAAATATGTATCTAACAATCAAACTTCGTTTTCTATAGAAAAAAGAGAAAATGCTATATATTGTTTTGAAACAGAGAAAAAACAAATCAGGATTTGGTCGATATGATGGTTTCTTCTTTGGCCAAATGTTTGCTTTAAAAGAGAAATCCCGGAATGAAGAATCCTATACAAACACAGAAGAACATGTCTGTTTCATTGACCATGATGATCAAGGTCATGACCTATAACGTTAGTCTTAGTTAACAGTCGCTTATATATTTATATCCTATAATATATGGTTAATTGAGTTGTCAAACTACCACTATACAATGTTTCATCATAACAATTAACATGTCAATGTTTTTTTCTTCCATTGTTCTTCCATTGTTCTTCCATTGTTCTTCCATTGTTCTCCAATTCTTCCATTGTTCAACGACTGTATACGGAAGATCTGCCACTAACTCATGGGCGTGGAAGCGATGGAGGGTGTGTGTGTGTGTGGGGGGGGGGGGCGGGGGGTGGGTATGGATGTATTTCCCCACCCTCCATATTTTGCGAAAGAAACATATGTATTCCAACAATCAATGTAAATTCCTCTCTCTGACAAGTATTCCTGTACTTGAAAATCGCTACGAGAGAACAAGAAGTGCTTGAAAATGCTTCAGTTTCCGGACCAAGTCTCTAGAACTTCGACCAATAGCAATCCATATGAAAAGAAAGGTACCCTCCTGGGCCTCTGTGATCAATCCGATTGAGAACACTGTGCGTTTCGGCATTTCATGCAATAATATGTACAGCAGTCTTGAAACGCCTTTTCACTATGAAAATCTATTGTTGTTTTGTTTTTCGATTTTTTATTTACATTTCAGTTTGAACACAAAACTTTATTTACTCAATTTAATCAAGCAATTTAAGTCTCAGTCATTTTACTGTCTTGTAAGTATACACGTAACCATGGCATATAAACTATAGTGCGTGGATATAATATTAAAAGAACCCTATACTAAAGCTGTGTAGCAGTTCTCCACAAACGTCACGCGAAACGTCATGACAAACCTACTGCGCATGTTCAGAACACATTGGAACATCGACTTTAGATCTATTGGATGCGTCAATATTAACGTGTGTAATCCTCACACTCTTTGTACAAACGAATGATGTTCAAGTATAAATATACGTTTTGTAGTTTATATTAGTCTTTGCTATTGGAGTATATAGCTTGTCAAGAAGCGATTTCAATGTTGACAAAACATTCCAACCTGTTATAATATCGGCGGTAAAAGATGTGAATATTCGCTGATATAATGACAATGTTATTCCGACTGAATGCGCGCGCCCATTAATGTTATAGCTGCGCATACAGAAAGTAGCGTGCAGTTGTCATTTGCGTCTGCTTTGATTCTACACACTAGCCAAATTCTGGATAACTTTTACGGCAATCTACTATCATGATTATTCGACATCTCATCTCGGAATGGTTTCAGTTCTTGCAGGTGGTCAACAGTGGTGGTATATGGATCCTGGATACTCCGGCGGTATGATACTGCCACCACAGTATCCGTCGTTGTTGGAACGCCGTATGAGTTACCATTCGTGTTGGTCGTTCTTCGTGTGGTACGTTTGGAATATTCATCGAAACTGGCATTCAATCTTCTTTTGATAGCTTTCCTCACCTGAAAATAGAAAGGAAAATAGAAAAGAAAGAAAACGTTAAGTCACGTGATATGTACTCTTTAAAATAATCAGGAAGTTCGTTAAGTAACAAGTAAACACTTGTTACTTAACGAACTTAACGGATCACTTGAGTCTGTAAGAGATATGTGTACGTCACTCGCGAACGGGGCTCTAGCCAGAGGCTTCCAGAATCGATGTCGTGGGATTTATAACTGACCAAATCCGCTACTAACTTACTTGCTAGGAAGAAGCCGCAGTTATATTACTTGATTCAACCAACGTGCAATCATTAACATTGAGTAATTGTAATTACTGTGCATCGGGTACTATTGAGGAAGGCATGCAACTTTGAAATGCTTCTCTTACAAGCAAACGAATTGCAGTTTGTGCCTCGTCATCGTCAGTTGGAGAGAGTAAACATTTCCCAATGTGTTCAGCTATTAAGGGGTTGTCTGCCCGTCAGCAAATCTGAATGTTCGAACCGGATCAAATTTCCGTCTTTTTTTACCCTAGAAATGTGATTCTTTAGTTTGAGATTGAAATCGTGAGCTCTGTGTTCGATCCTTTGTCTACGGTCAACACTTAGCAGACTCTTAAGTCAATATTTTGCTTCCATGGAGATAGTCTTGTACGTAACTTACCTCCGTGTTAAGAAAACAGTAGATGACAGCCACAAATATTCCCTGTAGAGGAAAGGAAACAGTAACAGAATGTTAAATATTGTCTAAGGATACTTAGTTTAGTAAGAGGCAAGAAGGGAAGGTGGAGGAGATGGGTAGAGGAGGAGGGAAGGGTAGGTAGGTTTTAAATATTCTGTCAAGATCTGTATAGCCAAGAAATCCTTAAAGATGCCAAAATGGATGACATTTTAATTTCTATACCGAGGTCCCAAGTTCTTCTTCCTTGCCCTGACTACACACGTACGTATACTATCCATATATTATGCTCCACTTACCTGTGAGGACAATAAGACAGCGTTGACTATGTCATGGATGTCCTCTGACGTACCGTCCTCACTTGGAACCGGCCAGAAATAGATGAGATTTGTCAAACCCAGAAGTGGAAATAAGACAACCACAGCCCTCACCGATTTCCTGCAATTGATAATAGGTACGAATTATTATTATTTTATTGAAATATGTTAATATTGTATGGGTGTTATTAATATAAAGTGTTCGTTTACTTTCTTCCATAAGTTCCCAGAGTTTCTGTCTAAAACATGACTTTCACAGTCGCAACCAAGCGAACCTGGTCTATGGAACGCCGATTTTGAATATTTGTTTGTCCTTCACATGAAAAATAAATAACGCCATCTATTTACCATTGTAGCCATGAGGATGCATATCATAGGAGTGAATGGGCAAACTGTAACAGAAAGGTGAATGACAACCAAACGGCAAATGGCTAACAATACAAAGAACTTGCACTGCAACCGTAACAAGCGATCCTAGTTTAGTGATACACCGGTTGTTAAAATTTGTCTGTCCTTCACATGCAAAAACACATAGCGCCATCTGTATGTCATTATAGGCATGCGGATGCCCATATCGGATTAAATGAGCTTATCTAGGATTGAATAACAAACAAAAATGGGGGGGGGTGGAGGGGGCGGGGATGGAGGGGGCGGTTGGGAGGGCGGCTGATAAAAAAAATGACGAGAGACTAAGCAGATACCTTTTGAACCACGTGCCCCCCCCCTCCACTCTGACTTTATTGGATGGACCAGACGTAAGTGTTTTGTGCGAATCAAAAACGAATGCATAACTTATGAGTAACTTACCTTAGTTGCGCCGTCTCTACAGTGTTGCTTGCTCTGAGCTTTGTTACCAAGATCCGAACGATGTTAATTAAGAAAAGGGTATTTATCTGAGAAAAAGCAAGGCATAAAAGCAAAATATATTATAGTTTTTAAGTAATTACAGCTTTCTAGTATCTTTACTTATAATATTGAAACATGCAAATTAAATATTTTCATATTTTAGTACCTGTTTGCTCAGAAACGCTCATTTTTTTTTTCAAAATTAGATTTCTATTAATTTATGAAGACACAGACTTTTCACTACATGTAGATTAATCAAGGAGAAAAAAATAAATGAAATAAAAATGAAAAATAAATAAAAAATCTTAAACTGTCGTCATCCCAGAAACATTAATTTTTCATTTTATTAATCACATGTAAAAGCACTCCGGAAAAAATGTCCAAAACTTTACTAAAATGAAATTTGAATAGTCAACAAAATGAACCGGGAAATGTTATGGAATTTTAGAAATAAATTCTGCCGAAAATGTACTGAAATAATTTCGAATATCGGGAGAATGCCTAATTCTACCGTTTTATGTCTAACTGTCGGTGATGTTGTGACATGTTGTGTTTGCTTTCGTAGGGTTTTTCCAAACTGTAATTTTATACCTGTGAGTTGGTAGATATTTCTCTGGTAATTAATTAAAAGAGGTTTAAAGGGTCACATCAGGTGATTCAGATTCAATTATCCAGATCGAATTTAATTTAATTGGGAATAGAAGGTCAAATTGTCAGTCAGTTATCGATCCGCAAGATCGGTTAGATAAACTTCAACTTTTTAAAGTCATAAGCTTTTAAAAGTTACAGCATAGACCTATCATTTTTTTCTGATTTTTCTTTGTCAGTTTTGCAATATTTTTTTTTAATGTATGTATCATTTTCTGTGACTATTATTATGTTCTCAAGATTCTGAACATTTTTGGCTTTGAGTTAAAGAAGTAAAGAGCTTGTAAGCGTAGTCTGTTGTATCAAATAGACATGGATAAGGCGAGTTAAACCGTTCCATAAAATATATCGAAATTGAATCTCACACCCTTCTAAGCGGCAGTGGTCGAATAAACATATCTTCATTCGCAGCTTGCTTTCAAAATGGAACTTTCTTACTCCGAAGTGCGTCGGGATCGTGTGCAAAAAAAATTGTAGAAAAATGTCTGATGTTACCACGGTAACAGTCTGACACCTCTACTAACTTATTTGAAAAGCTTGTGGAATATGCTGATATTGATTTTTGACATGCTCAGATCGCAACTTCTATATTAGTAACGTTTGACATGAAACATATAGCGTCAATGCGTGCTTATTAACAAACCTACAGCGCGCCAATATGTTCAAAACTATAGTGCCATTAAATTTTCGACACTAACATATTTTTTCGGGTCTTGGGCTTGCCAATGGTTGTTTTTTTGTGTTCCTTCCAGGAGTTTCAAAGTTTGAAACCCTTTATATATAAGTCTTTTTAATATGCTGATATGTATTTCGATATTCCCATATAGCACTTGACGTCTCATATTAATTTGAACTATTTATGGAACATTTACCACGCTCAACATAGCACACGTCACATTTCAGAAGTAAGAGAAGTTTGCTGACACTACTTACAAATATGGCAAGAATGACCGGTCCTCTTACAATCCAAATATAGTCCAGTGAGCTAGCATCTCTCCAACAGCTTTGACTGTCGTGGAAATGCATGAACATTGCCCAGATGATAACGAAAAAAGTAGGAGAAACTGTGAGAAAAATTGAAAATTTCAAACAGATTTTAATAGACAGAAGGACGCAATATCTATCCGACCCCCCCTATACTCACCAACCATGAAAAATTAAAACGAATCACATCAAGCCAACATAGTTTATTTAAGAACATTATGTTAACATTCTATACACCATGTTTTCTAGTTTTGAATAAATGATGCCTTTAAGTGGTTAACATGCATGGGTTTAACATTAATGTGAACCGACATTAAAAAAGTATGAATTTTTCGCCAATGTTAACTGCGGATCACTGTTTTTTTTATGGTCAAATCAAGTTAGGTATGCGACACTTAATTGACTTTGTAAGCGTTACTTTAAAACTTAACAGTTAAGAGTTATCTGTCTCACAAGCAGAGAAGTCACACAAACACACATGCACATTCATATACACGTGCTGCAGTAAACTTACCCCATCCAATAAACATGTACAGCTTCATGTTGGAATCTGTACTGAAGACTGCAACAGCAATTCGTGACGTCAGATACAGCCCCTCCACGAACATCCAAAATATGTTAGCCATCGAGTAGTATTCGTACAGTGTGAATATCAACCGGCAAAACACGGGCTTCAAATTAAACAGAAAATGAAAAACAAAATGACAAAGATTTTTCATAATTTTTTTTTTTTTAATAAATCAAAGGTATTGGTTGGAGAGTTTATAATGGCTAGAACAGGGCACTTAGTTTGACTTATACCAATGCATGGTGAGAGAGAAAGGGGGTGGGGGAGGGGGGGGGTTTAGAGATTACAGCCCTTCGCCTGGAGTTCACAAGAGAGCGGAAACTATGAGTAAAGAATAATGTAGGATGAAATGCTATGCATACAACAGATATTTTATTTTCAATAATGCAATTTACATTTTTAATCACTTATGGAGTATATACATCATTAAATTGTTTGGCCCCTGACCAGGATGGCTCGAAAGATGAACATCAGTCTGCCCCTCCCACCCCCTCTCCCTCCCTCTACACCTACTTATATACGGTAAAGTTAGATCAGTCCATCTGGAAACGTGGGTCGATCGGGACATTCAACTTTTGAAATCAGTTTAATGACATCACAATGCTGCATTTTAAGTTGCAGGTTCCTATTAAGCCAACGTTTAACTACTTTCATGACTCTATTTAAATCTCTTTAGGACATCGCTTTATGGATAATATTGGATATTTCTATCACACCCTTATTAACATTCTTGAGCATGACTGTCCTCACTGCCTCCGGACAAGATCAACCAGAAATAAAAAGTTGCCAGAAGTCCTTGACAATTTTTTTTTTACAGAATTGCGAGATTTATTCCAATTTATTCCAAAGCGATGGGGTCCTAGAAAATCTTTCATTAGCAAGTACATGAAAATTGACGTGCTATGAATCCATTTTAAGATTTAGCTCTTGGGGACATTTCGTTTTATTGTCATTTTGGTCGGATAAAAGCATAAAAGGATACTTTGAGATTTTGTTACGGTTAAATTAGAAAGAAAATATATTTTCTTTGTTATTTTTAAGAAATGAATGTCATTGAAAGAAGCTGGCTAATTCCGGTGTCGTGCTAAAGGGAAAACGTAGCGTTAGCACGATTTTTATTCTACTAAAAGTCAAAATTCTAATAAAGAGGATATTAAGTAATTCACCGTTAAAATAGATATATATATATACATATATGTAAGATTCAGGCAAATAGGAAGCATTTCAGCAAAAATCGTGTCTACGAAGCTGAACATTTCAGAAAAACACTTAACGTTGCCGCATCGAAATATTCAAATTTATTTATATATATATTTTTTCTTGGGGGCGGTGGCGGGGGATGGGCAAAGGTTTTCTTTACTGTTGGTCTTTATGTATATATACGAAGGTCTTTTTTGTAAGATGTAACAGACTAAACATAATTTTAAAACGATAACGGACTTATGGGCTTATAATGCCTCAAGAAATCAGACATTCTGAGGTCTTTTACAGGGGAAAAAGTATATGCTCTTAAAAATTAACTATGAATAAATAAATGCCAAAAAATGCCAGAGAGGCCGTCAAACAACTCATAATCTTCAAGCCGTATCTTAAGTTTGAGGAGCGTAGGATGTTTTTCTTTTCAAGCAAGTGCCCAAAAATAGTTGAAGGCAGTCGTTTTCATTTATCAATTGTACAGGTTTTGTTTCTTCTTCAGTTCAAGAAGAAAAGTGAGTTCGATATAGTATAAGATATACACAAGTTAACGGAGATATTATTAAGTGTAAGGGTCTCCTAACTTTACTAAATTCCACATGTGATATATTGGGCAAATTAATGAACATGAAACTTATATTTTAAAAATATTAACCGGACAGCCAAACAGATACATAGAGGAACATACAGACAGAGGAGACATGGAATAGTATATTTCGACAAAACTCTTTTTCTTATTATTTCTAAAAGTGATAGGCTAGTCTAAGTATTGTAAATAATTCCGACATACCTTTCCATGTTATATAGCTACGCATAACACTAAGTACTATGGAATGCGGAGGAGTATAGGGGAAAGGGTAAGGTAAGGGGTAAGGGGGAGGGAACAGGCACGAGTGGAACATATATTTATTGCAGATCTTTCGCGTCTGGTTCAAATATTTTATGTAAATTAATCAGATTAATGATTTGAATTAATCTAAATGGTCTAGATTACGATAACCGAAAAGTTATTAACTTACAAAATTGTCAAATGGATCTCCATTCGCATTAATCCCCAAGTAAGAGGTGTTTTCTACGTCAGCTGTTTGGTAATTGATCGTGACGTCATAATCCGTAGCGAGTAGAGGCTGAAGGATAATCAACATACAGATGTACCTCAGAATAAACGACACGATCAGATTCTTGTGTATGGAAATCCGTGTACACTGAAGCGATCTGAAAGTTGAAACATAAATACCATAAAAATGAATGAATCAATCAATCAAATGAATCAATCAATCAAACAAATGAATCAATCAATAATCTTATGAGATCAGATACCGGGGCTCGCCCATTTATATTGAAAAAAACATATTGAAGTTAATATATCCACGAAAATGGACTCGAGTTCATTGTCCAGTAATTTGACTTCAGTAAGGAAGTCAAGACAGGAGACCCTATAGTACAATACTGCTCCACCATACCCCCCCCCCCTGTCCCCTCTGTGACGTATTTTGTGGTCCTACAGAGATTATTATGATGTAACACATTGTTTTAATCTAATTTGTGGAAGTGACTGCGACCCCCAATAATTGTACAACAGATGCTTTGAAATGGAAATATCCAGAGTAATTGGAAGATGAAATATCGAGGAAGAATTATATAATAGAAAAGTAAAATTCAAATAAGTTAAAAAAGCATTCGACGGGACTATAGTGCTGCGATCCTATATATATTTCCGTGGGAACTGTACTATGTTAAAGTACAACATAACCTACTCCTTACTCGTGTTTGCGGGTCTTGTCCTCGTACCCATACCTACCAAAGGGGGTCTTTTCTCTCTTTATTTTTTAAAAATTATAATGCAATGTTTCTGTTCTGTAACCGAAGAATGGCGCTTAACCTAATGTTCTATCGGATACTTTCTCTAAAACGTATGATTTAGTTTTAGTTTTTTTTCTGAAAATGAACTGTGCAGGCATATAAGTTCCTCTTTTTTGTCGGCAAGAGAGAGCCTACAACGACACGAGCGCGAAATAAGTTCAATGCCCATTTTCTAATGCACTCTCAGCGCAAGTATCGTGACATTGATAATTGTGACCTTGTGATCAAGATGGTGTTATAAAGCATGGGCCTTCTTGTACTGGAGGCGGGGAAGGGGAGGCTATCATGTTAAGCCATCCAGGGCTATGATGTTAAGTCATCCAGTGCTATGATGTTAAGCTATCCAGGGCAGCGGTGTTAGGGGAGGGGACACCACTCCTCCCTTTGAGTATTTTTAGTAAAATGGACGGTGCTTAGAAGCAAAATGATGCCATTGTTTTGGAAGAATGTGGAAGAATATTGATTGTTTAGGTTCTACCGCATATATTTTATGAACTTATGTATACTGTTGTCTACAGTAAGAATGTTTGTAATATTATATCTGTCACTGTGTGAGTGTGTGGCTGATGCCTGCCCCTCCCCGCCCCCTGGATGTGTGTGTGTGTGGGTGGGGGGGGGGGGGTAAAGCGTGAGTATACGTGGTTGAGCCCCTGAAATCAAGTGCAGTATAGTATGAGTCCCCTTAAAAGGGAACAGAGGTGATCGAAAACCTGATCATAGCCAAAAGCAACATTAAAGGCATACCGCGTATATATATATTTTCACTTTTGTTTTAATGGGATATAGCCAGAGAAGAATGTTTTAGTAACTTCCATGCAATCGTTACAGTTGCGTACGGATACACAGGTATATTTCTATACTATCAACGCGATAAACCTACCCACTCTTATCAGGGATATATAGAGCACGTAGGCAAGAAGCGTATATGTATGTCATTTCAGCTAATTTTGCTTCTTCGATATATATTTTTTTATGAATAATTTAACCGATCTTAATGCAGATGGAGTAATATAAATTGTCGACGGGAAAGGTATTCCTACTTGCCCATACTTCTTTTTGCACTTAAGAATCTTGAAAATGACAGTCTTATGAAGGACAGACCTTGGAAGAAAGTATTAAATTTCATATAATTTTTTTTTCAAATTTGTGGCCATCAACCATGTCAAGTCACCCATCAAGGAACATCCAGTCTTCCTGTCTGAAATATAGACACATTTTTCCAATTTTGAGCTAGTAATCCCTTTAATAATTGCTGAGAGTTACATGACATTGTTTATACACTGTGAAATATTTGTGAGAAAATGTCCAATTTTTCCTCCATTTGAGATAACCTGTTGACCCCTTGAAGCTCAGAGGGTGAAAACTGATTGGAAGTTTAAGTGCATGTTAATCCCCCACTGCATAGCATTTAATGAGTTGTATAAATGGGACTTACTTAAAGTAACAGAATATGAACAAGGCGATGATGAGAAACACAAGAGATAATGTTCCACCGAATAAATAGACATATCGTAACTTCAGACCCACCGATGACGTACTTGAAAGATCCTAATAGGAAGTGGGAAAACAATCAAACACACAAGTTACATTAATTTTCTACAAGCATCATGAGAAATTATGAATTATGAATTATGAATTATGAATTTTGAGGTTAGGCCACATATTGCTTCCGTCGGGGATAACGTAAAATGAAGCGATAGAAAAAAAGACCCCCCCCCCC
>JAIPMN010007647.1:0-10592 GCA_020650975.1 Apostichopus californicus
GTCAAAATGACAAAAATCAGATTGTTGTCGTTTTAACGATTTGTATCTCGGCAAAACGTCAATTTTCAGATTTTTGTCATTTTGACAACTTGTTGTATCTCGGCAAAACGTGAATTTTCAGAATTTTGTCATTTTGACGACTTGTTGTATCTCGGCAAAACGTCAATTTTCAGAATTTTGTCATTTTGACGACTTGTTGTATCTCGGCAAAACGTCAGTTTTCAAAATTTTGTCATTTTGACGACTTGTTGTATCTCGGCAAAACTTCAATTTTCAGAATTTTGTCATTTTGACGACTTGTTGTATCTCGGCAAAATGTCAATTTTCAAAATTTTGTCATTTTGACGACTTGTTGTATCTCGGCGAAACGTGAATTTTCAGAATTTTGTCATTATGACGACTTGTATCTCGGCAAATTTAATAATTTTGTCGTTTTGACCAGTTGTTAAACTCGACAAAACGTCATTTTTCTGAATTTTGTCATTTTGACGAGTTTGTTACTCTTTCATCACCATGTCCCTTCTACGCTTCCGTAGATACTAGTGCATAAGAACACAAACTGACCATACTTGTTACCGGTAGATCATAAAATTATCCTCCTATTGTCTTTGGAGTTGCTTTTAGAAAAATTACATTAAAAAAAAATACATGTTTCACCCTGCAAGTATTTGTATCATGTAATATAACTGCGGTTATAATAAGTCTAGTCATATTGTATTAACAATGGTATGATAACAATAGTGTCCCATATGTAAGGCTCATATTTCAGCAGTGTGTCACTTACGACTGTTTGTGTCCGGGTTTGTACAAGGAATGTTGTCAATAACTGAAAACATTTACTGGCTAACAGATGTCCAAAAGAGAATATTTGTTTGTAATTTGACCACATGCTTTATTCAGCAACACTTCTTTATGTATTGCAAGGACAATTCAATTAACATGACTAGTGACGGTGTACATTGAACAGATAAAAAGTGAAGCAATGAATTGGTGAGGTAATATTGTCCTGAGGAGTGGATCTGCTCATATATTTTAATCTCATTCGCTCCATCCAAACATGTTTACTGGCACAATTCTTTACAATGTACTGTGATCCTGCAGAGTAATGCTGCACTCCATAGTACTGACACTTTCCTTAACTTAAGCAGATGCAGTAGACTTGAATCTTCTATAAAACCATAAAAAGCAAACTACAACACAGCCTCAAGAAAGTGGCATTCTTTTACATACTGCATTGATTGATTCTGTGTTGCATTAATGTTAATTGAAAAATAATTTATGAAACTAACAATTTGTAATGAATCTCTTTCATTGACTTCTGAACAATAAATTCACAGCAGGACTACATGCTTATCATTGATGACAAGCATGTTAATGTTAATTCAACACATTTGGTATTTGTGTTCCATAGCTTGTGACAACTCTCAGCCACTTAAAGGGTGTGAAGACTCGCGTGCAAAGAAACGTCTCATACCGGTAATCTGACCTAGTTTCGAATGAGGTGTAACAGAAGTGTTAGACACCACCATCGATCCCAGAAAATACACACACAGCTTGCTACCGTCGGTAATTAGACACTAGTGTACAGTCAATACATACAACTGCGGTCAATACCCACAACACAGTGTACATAACAGTGATGGACATCTAATGTCCAGCTAAAGATAACAAGGTATCATGTTTCATTACTGTCTGCATTTTGTAGCAAGAAGAAAAAAACTTCACTTGCAAGCAACGGAAAGTTAACTTTTTCTGAGGGTGGCAAACGGTTTGGGGCGAGTCTTCAATGCCTTTAAGGCAGCTGAGATATTCATTACAATTTTCTGTACAGACATTTGCTCTGGTTAAAAGCAGTAAAAATCAATGATATCAAGATCAGTCCTGGATTAAGAAATGAAAAGAGTGTGCTATTTCACAGCGCCACTTCTGCGTACCAGGAGTGGCCCACTGAGCTTCCATGCTGAAGGCTTGTCATCTGTTGTGATATTAACGCCAGGGAATACTTGAGTGTTTGCAGGTAGCTGTAATGAGGTTTATGAAGTTTCTATCTTATAATATAAACGAATTGTGCTTTGGTGCACAAACACTGCTATACATCTTTGAATCTGTGTAGATATATGCCCAATTTGTATCCAACATGGCTTTGCAAAAACCAGATAAAAATATTCCTGAATACAACAAACTAGGAAAACCTCTTGTGCTCAAACTTGTGGATCTGCTTGGCTTGAGGCTAAATGTTGGAAGCATAATGTAATAGGGTGTTATCATTAAGACTACATCCCTATCTGCACATATTCCTTTGTTGCAAAGGTTGCTGGAGGACTCAATACACTTTTCAGTGCATATTTGATATCAGTTTGCATATTGCATCGCTCACATCTTCTTGTTTCTTTTGCTGGCTCGTCTTCCAGAATCTTCGGTCACGTTGGACAAATCCGTTTCCAGTTGCTCTAAAGCAGTCTTCCTTTTTCTTCTCAACTTATTTTGGGGCAGCGGCCCATCCCTGACGAATAAGAACAAACAGTAATTAAGTAAAGCGCTTTCACAAAATGTGAAATTTGTATGAACTGGATAAATGACAAAAAGATGAGCTGGTATGCAGGAATTTCATTTCAAGATTAAAGGCTTTGAAGTTTAATTCTCATTGAACACATTTAGTGACTAACCCAATAGGTATTCTTATATTTTCAACAAGCACCCTTTATGGCAAAAATCAATACCACTGTGCCCACAACACATATTTTGAGTGGGAAGTTATTCCACTTCTATCTTGTAATTAAGATTACAAACCACAGATAATCATGTCATGTTGATTTTAGTAAAACAACATTGTTTGCAGTAGCCATAGTAAATTTAGCTGCAATATTGTACAGGAATTACACAGTCATATGTTATCATAATGATATCCATCCAGACCTTTGCCCTCCTTGCAAAGGCCAACTTCATGTTCATTTCTTGATATGAAGAGTTACAAAACTGGATAATTAGTTCTACTAAAATGCATGAAATGTTAATTTGGATATGGTCTGGAGTAGTGGTTAACTATTACACAAAGTGGTGGAAGATATTCCATCTCCAAAGGTCACATTGCTGTATTTCTACATACAATTCATTCCACATAAACACAACTGGAAGTTGCATTGTTATGTGGAGAAACTGGAGATGTATAAGTCTGGTCTGTTTTAAGTTTATCATACTCAACCCTGATCTCTGTACATTGGTCTGGTCAACCTATCAAGCTTAGTGCTAGAAATTTGAACAGTAAAATAAGGAATGATGTGGTTGAGACTTTCACATATTGGTAAAGGCCCAAGTAGGGAGAGTTTCTTTGCAGTAACACACTGCAGTAATTACCGTGTTACGCTATATTATATTGGACATACATCAAATTGATAACAGATGAAAGCTTATCATATATTCCAGACTGGGTGTATATAAATAAAACAAAATCAATACAGCAAGGACGGTGCCTCCATATGGCTACAGTTGACCCTGTTACAATTGTTACAGAATTAAACTCTACCTTTTGAGATATGCAGGTTCTAAATGCTCTTGGACCAAACTTGGTGAAGAACAGCTGGCATAAGCATTGGAAGTAACATCCATATCCTGCAACAAAGAGAATGAATATCTAAAGTAAGATATAGCTTTCAGTCACCAATCAGTTCTGGTCACTTTGGCACAGTTCAACCAGAATCCAGTAAACCCGCACACCTGAATCAAATCTATTACTGTGCTGATCAACTTAAAAAAATCTTGTGACTTGGACCCCTGCTTCACCACTTCACCCCTGCTTCACCACAAGTGGTGGACATATATAATGCTGTTACAACTTTATTGGTGTACTGTTGTAAGATATCCAAAATGGCAATAGGGAATAAACACTAAGAGAATGGTACAGACAGAATAATCTACCATCTTCTAGAGATTCCAAAACTGATTGAACTTGAGTGAGAAAGTTCTTTGACTTCCAATCAAAGGGATCTGCCTGCACAATGAGAGATATGGTCAATGCACAATATTTAATGCTCTTTCCAATTTTTTTATCACCCGACTGCAGTTACTAAAAACGGCAAAAAGGAATAAATGCACTAGATGAATAATAAGGATGGAGAACCTCATGCATTATAATGAAACATATCTGGTTTGAGTAAGACCCTGTAGTAATAGTAAATTTCTACTATTCAAATATTTCTTGCAAATAAAAAGAAATCCATATGCTCAAAGACACCAAACATTTGTTCTTTTTTCTCTTCCTACTGGTGACTGACTTTTTTCGCAACTGGATATTATTGATTGCCGACTGACATACAAGTTTGATAACAGCTTTCATTATCAGTACATCAATTGTGTTTAGGGGCTCCTATAACACAATCTCCTTAATGGGTTCTGCATTATACACACGATCACATGTTAAGAAATGTTACAGAGTTGAACTGAGCTTTTGCATTACTAAAAATAGTATGATAATAAGAATTTTCTGTTACATTCTGATAAGTCATTAACATAGACAATTAATACATGTATTACTGAATAGAAGTTATGAATGCGATATACTGTATAAGGTAAGACAGGTGGAATTAGCCAAGTAGTACTCTGGAAAGGCTTACAATTATTTCTGCACTGCATTGAATGCTATATATGTCTACAGGGAATAATTTATACCGTATGAAAATTGCTATACAAGTACAAAGATGTATAGCAGTATTGTACAAAGGAGCCATGTAGTACTTTATAAGAAACAAAGTTCAGAATATTCAAAACGCTACCCAAAATCTGAACAGTAAATTATTCCATGGTCTAGTTCTGTAGGTTAGATCTAGTGAATCTATATAGAAATGTTGAAGTTTTTGCAGTAGGTCATGTGCTGACATTTATAATGAAATTTGAATTTTTTTTTACAACTTTTTTGGCATTATTGCCACAAGTCTAACCATTATTCTTTATTACCGTTTAGTTGCATAGAAGTACGTTTCACTGAACCAGCTGCTTTTTAACAAAGACTTTGATGAGAAGAATGCCAAAGAACAGTATCATTTAACAATATCATCAATCAAAATAAAATTAGGAATATCTGCCATTGTTACTAACTTATACAGGTGTTTTGGAAACAAATCTAACACAAGACTAATTTAAGGTGTACTAACAGTACGGCAATCAAATTTGTGGACTTAAATTGACGATCTCTCACCTTCTTCCTACTGCCAGTAAACACAGGACTAGTTTGGTCTGCCATATGGTTGGTCTCGATTGAATTTGCTCTATCATTCATAGCAGAGTCCTTCTGATTGTTTGAGTCCGCTGAAGTTTCTGACTGCTTGCTCTCGTCAACAAACTCTTCTTCAGAAAAAGATGCACTATCAAACAGAGATGGGCTATCTGGCTCTAAATCGGAAGTTTCGTTTTGGTCTCCTCCAGGGAGTTCTGGCAAAGGTGGGCACTCTAGCTTTGAGGTAGTGGCTACATTTGTCTCCAGTGACTTTACACATACTACAGAAGTTTGTTTACTCCCAAGACTTTCTTTTCTTTGTTCAAAGTCTGACAAATCCGACTCATCACTTTTACTACTTCCTGCTGAAGAAGATTCTTCAGTTATCTCCGTCTCTGGCCCACTTGATTCAGATACAGCGCCTAACAGTTCTGGTTTTGCTACATTGTCACTGGTGGATTTATCGCTAATGGAATTTACTCCTGCATTTGATGTACTGGACGGATCACTGCAAAGCTCATCCTGTCGGCTTCCTGCATTTTCCATACTTGGCAACTTTTTAGAGTTTTTCATTTTCTCCTTGGCAATTTTGATTAAATTGTCAAATTGTTGACTGTGATGCTGCACTGTGGATGAAATAGAAACTGAGTATTATAGCACGACAGAAAAAATGTGGAGGTCCTGACCTTTATTTTGGCTGAATACTATGATATCCTTTGACAAAACTTTTGTCAATGCTTGCCCAAACAACTGATCTTTAAGTAGCATTTAGAGTTTGACTGTAAGTCTTGACATACATATGTGTACCTATTGTTGGTCACCAACATTCTTACCAAAGATGCTGGCATTTGTTTATGATAATGTTAGCAAACCCACCTGACAGAGAATACAAATGCCAGTATGATCTTTGACAATGCTCAAAGGAAACTTGAGCAGTTACGATAATCAGCAAAGTTATAATTGATCATGACATGGAATACACTACAGATTGAGCTCTGTGTTAATGTCGTAAAACAACAGCTACACAGCCAAACAGCTTTCATACAGGTCTCATGAACAAAATAAACTTACATGCCTGATAGAGAGAACATGAATAGCACCACAATAATATAAGTTATCATAAATTACGAATTAGTATTAAGTTTGCTGAGAACACTCCTAACAAATTATATGCACAGATGCCTTCATCTTCATAAATATTCTGATTTTTGCCTGTTTACCACCATGTGATTTAAATCTACCCCGATTACTGGAAACACTTGATTCAAAGGTATTCAATGTCCAATTCCCCCCCCCCACCCCACCTCCTCTCTTCACATGCTACTATGTGTGTTTCTCCTCTATTAAGAATACGTAAGTTTCTGGTAAGGTGCTTTCTGGAAGTGGAAAGATAAACGTATGACATGAATATCAATGTACCACTATTACTTTATTTCTTGCCATGTGTGAAAAATTACCATGATCGAGAATAAATATAACTTACAGTAGTTTTGTTGTGACTTTGAGATGTCGTCTTCATTTTGACATTTCTCCAGGTTCAACTTGAAGGCCTGTAAATTAGTAAAAGAGGCCACAGTCATTCTCAGCCTGAATAAATTAAGTTATAAATTTGTCATGGTTTGAACACAGCTTTTGTTTCATCAATTGTTAACAGATTTAATACCTGAGATGTAGATTTTGGCTGAGCTTTATTCCGAATCTTTTCCATCCTCTCGTAGTACTTGATAACATCGTTCACTGTAAAAGTAAAAGAGAAACCAAACTTTGTTATGATGCAATGTCAATATGCCATTTAGACAGAATCAAGGCTGTAGAGAGAATGATGATAGATCAATTCAAATCTGAACAATTTGCAGACAGTTTTATACATACAGACTATGTACCAGTCCATAATTCAATACCTCAGTTTTCCTATATTCAAGGAGGGAGGGAGGATAACATATTCTGCCAAATAATCAAAGTCCCCAACCGTGTAAACCATTTGATTGAATTGACTAAAACAAACTTTGTTGCAATCCAATGTTTGTCGCGTCAAGATACAATTAATTATATATAATTTAGCAGCGATACTGCAGAACATCACTGCATTGCACGCTGTAAGGATATTCAAGTGACCGAATTATATTGCAAAAGAAAATGCTGGAAATTTGTTGGCATCCATAGGTGAAAATCACATGGTCACAGCAATACATATGAAGAACTATTCCAATGCGACAAGTAATACTGCTTGGAAATACTAACATCACCAAGGAAGATGGTCAGGTAAAGCTTGATTGTACTGTAGGTCTCTCTATGCTATCGTAGCATGCATTATTATATATGAAGGGAGGGGGTGGGTTACATAGGGAGGGGGGGGGGGTGGGGGAGAGATGGATGGATTACATAGGGAGGGGGAATGGTATAGGAGGAACTGTGTTACAACTTCTTATGAAGATGTTCATCCACCACATGCTGATTCTTAACTGAACATACTGTAGGATAATTCAGGCACAATGCATGTGTTTCATCAACATGAGTGAAACCAATCAATGTTCAGCTACATGATGATGTAAGAATTGCAGTAACAAAATAACATACCCGGGATGGGATCGTCAGAGTCACACTGGGCGTTATACAGAACTGTGAATTCTTGCATTCTTCGGATTAACTCCTGCAAAGAGAACAAAAACACTTCTAAGCTCTTCCGAGAGTGGCAAGTTTTGGCAAAGAGGGTGGAAGCACAGCTATGACATATTTATAGTAGTGAAGAATAGTTAAAAAAATGTGAAGGAACTTGTAATATCTGAAAGAGTATCCACAGGGTTAGCTATATGGACAGTGAGTTGGTGATTCAGAGGTTTTCAGTGGTTAAAAGGTCTGCAAACTATGAAGCGTGTGACCCTCAAGGGAAATTTCAGTGAGTTGGGCGAATTTTCCAAACATGAGAAAATTATCTACAGCTTTTGGAGGTTGGTCGATGGAGACCAATTAAGCTGTTTTTTAACATCAAGTCCATGATCCAAGCTGGCTTTACAGATGATGCATTCTGAGCATTGATTCTGATCGCTGGGTGCTCAGGTCTCATGGAAGATCCTGGGTTCTGGGTCTAAAGCCTTGCGGACTGCTGCTCTAGTTCAAGCCGGAGGTGATAGATCTTGACTGCACAACTGAACACAGCATATCCTCTCCTTGGATTTAATTTTAAAATTTCAGAAACCTTGAAGTCTGTTTACAACATTGTGTTAAGAGGGTCATGAAACACAAGTGATAAATGGCTTCTTTGAAATACATTGATATATAGTACATATTGAACTACATAACAATCAATGAATATGGTCCTAACATGTCAGGATTTATCTTTCCAAAAAGTATAATTAGTTCTGGTACCTTTCTTGTGCCTTGGGTAGCCAGCTTGTACTCTTTCAGTTTCTTTCGAAGCTGTTTGTCGGACATGATGTTATACACTAATTTTGGAAGTGGCTTCCTCTTCTCTTTCCTGGGGAGATAACAAACATGAATGTCAGTAGTTGATCAGTGTCACATGCGCACAAGTTCTAGCATCCTGTACAATGTCAACTGTATGATTAGGGCCACATACACAAAGGATAGCAGAAATAAAATGTGAACTTGAATGATTAGGGTCAGATCCACAAATACTTACAGGTATTTTAGCTATTGAACTACTGCAGGCCATGTTACGAGATGTGAGTGTGTTTGTGTGGGGGGGGGGGGGGGTTGTGGGGGAATCATTAGTAATAATTGCAAAAGAATGAAATGATAACCAATATGGGTATCAACCAGCAACCAGATATGGGTGTATTTGGATTAGAATCTTATCTTTCTGAGCCAGACTACCCAGAACAAAGAGATTGAGAGGGAGTATAGTCTGTACAACCCGTATAAGTTTACACTAACTCTGATACAGGCACTGCTGAAAATTCTCAAAACTTAATGGAAATGTTTTCTGACTAGTCATTTCACAATTGGTGACAGCATATAATTCTGTTGTATTTGCTCACACAAACTCCCTAAATGTGTTTTTCCTTTTAGCAATAAGAACATTATAATGTAGATCCAAGCAATACTATATCTGTAGGTAACAGTTCTGAGAAAGAGAAATCTATAGAACAATCCTGCAAACCTTGTAGGTTTCGGGTTTTCTGAGCTTCTCTTGAGACAAGAGTCCAAGTGCAAGTTGATGTGCTTTAGTGCCACAGGAACACCACAAACAGGACAAGTAGCTAAAAGGAACAAATGATCAATTGAATTGTTAAAAGAAAAAAATATCCAAAATGTTACACCTACTTCCAAACCTTAGTTGTACACACAATCTACACAGAGGTTTTCAATGAATGTAAACTTGAACAAGAGTAAAATTTCTTCTTGTTTTAACACTTTTCCCTTCTATCTATAGTGCAGGATTTGGAGCAAATCCTGGTGATCGTATTGTATAGTTTTGGTTGGTAGTTTGTTGGAAATGATACCAAGAGTCTTGAGAAAGTGTATTAACTTTCCATTCCCACCAGCTTAGCCTAAATCTAGGAGATGAAACCTACATTTGCATTTATTTAAATACCAATCATCATTGACAGTTAGCTTTCCTTAAGTAAGATGATAGTAATCACTATTTAGGCCAACAAGAAATACTATGTGGGGTGCATAATACTACTGTATTACACTAGTGATCAATGTGAGTACATTTAGTGGAAAGCAGAACAATGTTCAATATCAAATACAACCATATTTTTGTTATGCTTGTTCAAGCATGATTTGGAAACATGTTATAGGTTGCATATATATACGTTTCTATTAAAGCAGATTTAACCATAGATTGTAAGCAGTAAACTTCCTGATGCCACTGAACTCCACTTCTGGTGAAACTAGAACCAAAAGATGTGAGCTGACAGCTTACATTTATCACTTCTGGTTGACGGAATGTTGTCAGAGTTTTCGTTCGAGGTGCTGGCAGATGGAGAACCTTCAGGAGGAGGAGGAGGAGTAGTAAGAGAAGTTGATTTGTCTTCATCGATGATGACCACATCTGCATCATCCGATGGACTGATATTCTCTTCGTTGGACCTGTTCAGTGGTACATCTTCTGATAGCTCTGGCTTCCTCTTTGGGGTTCCTGACGTAAAGAATCTTGAAGCTTCCTTCACAGCGAAGGCTGTTCCTGGGGTCAGTAAGGATGTTCTTTCTGAAGATTTCTGATGGAAACAAAATAGAGGTCCATTACAGGACTGTCAGGGTCCAGTGTCAATTGGCATGAATTTTAAATGAGTAGAGAAATTATTCTGCATCCAAGTTGCAAATCACAGACTAAAAAGCAATGAAAAATGACTAAAAGAAGAAAAAAAGGGTGGGGGGGGGGGGAGAACAGAAGATTGATAGAATATATTGATTA
>JAIPMN010007648.1:0-11487 GCA_020650975.1 Apostichopus californicus
TGTTGACAATGGGATGAATCAAGGTTAATGTTATACGTCTCTGTTAGTGCAATGCAAAGTTTATCAGAAATGTTTGTGGTATTTAGATCCATGTACATGTTTATACACGGTCTTAAGAATATTTGAATTGACCATTAATGATACTTTTATTTACACAGACATGATTAACAAAGACATTTTTTATAACTTTGCTTACTTTCTCACAAGTTTACCAAACTCTTTTTGTACTCATACATTTGTAGTTTGTAAGAATCCCGAATATCTTTTATCCATATAAGGTAACAATTTTGATTTCCCAATTTTGTCGTATTTATTTTCTCCACATTAGTATACGTTCATAAAGTAGTTTTTATTCCAAAACTGCCAGTTGTCCAAATAACTACCAATCTCATTTAAATCTTCGTCACTCATTCATGAGATGCTATAAAATATATTACTTACAGCTATTGTTGATGTGTTTGGTGGTTCGTTTTGCTTTAAAAATTAACTAAAATGAAAAAAATGTCTCGTTTGATGTTATAATGGCAATGAGTATATTTTATGTTTTTGAGTGTTTTATGTGATGTAAACTAAAGATTAGATGATGTTTAATCAAACTTGATAAACTCGATGTCTCTTCTTCCATTCTGCAATTGAAATCATTATACAAAGTTTAAAGGAATGCCATATACGTTTGATGAAAAGGTCCAAACGTAGAAGAATTTTACATTTCATAATGCAATTAAAATTTAATGACGTCAATATACTTCATCATCAGTTCAGTTCAGTTTATCCCTCCTGTCCTGACGATACACAACATGCCCTAGGGAAAAAACCTTAGCACTATTAATATCCTCCCTTAACCAAGATTCTGAATTTTGGCACCTGGCAAACATACCCTGACCCGTTTTGCTTTATCCACCCTGCAGAACTCTCGGTCCACATACTGCACCAGTGAATCCCCACACAATATCATTCTTCCTTTTTACATTTCCCGTCCCCACTGACCACTGTTTTCAACCACACTTCCATCGTCAGTCATATCACAAACACCACGTACTTCGTTCACTACTAACCACTCACTATTTCCCTCCTGGGAGACTTCATTCCCATCACAAACATCACGAAACTCCTCCACAGGTAACACCTCGAATCCATTACAAGTTGGAACATCCTCACAAAAATCCCTTTCAACAATTGCACTGCTTACAGTCCTACTATTCCTGACAGTCCATTCACAATTACAGCTATTCAATAGCTCCTCTAATTCCTTAAATTTTCACACACTTATCGCAAACAAACACAATATATTTACTCGACGCTGAATTAAAGTCACATTCTAAGCCAGAAACCTTAACTCGATCCACATATTACACTCATTACAGCAGACTAAACGATCAGGCACATCCATATCGAATACACTAAAGGCACCGAAAACGCGCAGAAAATCGATAACTCACGATGAGCAGCTTAGGCTTAACAGAGACTATACATCGAACGATAGGAAACACTGACGGTACATACCTAAAACGTACGGACACAACCGAAACAACAAAAAGCAGTACAGATTGAACACAAAACCATGCAGAATGACAGGAACAGTCAATAAATAACTCCACAGTAACAAATAAAACGAATCTCAAAGTAATTTGATGAACAAAAAAACCGATCCCAGAAATGAAGGAATTTAAAGAGCTCCGATAAGTTCGTGTGTACGCTTCAACGCTATGATTTATATACAATGACTAGATTTGAAATCAAATAATATATTTTGCAGAAAAGTGATGCGTTCTAGAATCTGATTGTTGGAAGTTGGATCTTCTATGTTTAGTAGTTCTTCCAACAGATGTACGGTGACTTCCAGTTGTAAGGAAGGTAGTCGACGATGATGATCGAAGGGAGACTTGAAACATGTATTGCGCCTCGCATAGAGTAACATAATAATTATGTATTTACAAACCTACCAACAACGGTTTTCAAATACTCCATGGATTTCTAATGCTGTCAGATCATGTGCTACAAGATTATTGAACAAACAAAGATACATATGCGAAAAAAGATGCTCGAGTTAAACAACTTAACAACTCATATAATAACATGATGAAGAAAGTAGAGGTGTTCTGGGTAAAGTACATTCTACGTGCTCCGCAAGGGTTACTAATTCATTCATTTAATTTAGGTTATTTATTTATTATTTAACAAAAGTTGCTTTTAGAGATGACAATCACCAACTAAAATATAAAGAAAAAAGGGTAGCTGTTACGGCATTCGTGTGCAACTGATATTGTAACGGTTAACTCAGTTATCTCTAAAATAGAGAAAAACCTCCACCATATTGATAGAAATGGTATATGAGGATTTTGGTATTTCGATATATCCAAAAATTATGATACAGTCAGTACATACAGCTGCGGTCAATACCCACAGCACAGTGTACAAACGATACAGCGATTGACATCTCATTATGTCTGCATTTTGTAGCGACAAGCAGAAAACTTCATTCGCAAGCAACGGAAAGTTAACCTTTTCAGAGCGCGGCACGCGGTTTGGGGCGAGTCTTCAATGCCTTTAATGTATGTTCACTTTTGAACATGCTGTTAGACAAAAGTTTAATACTAAGTATATAAACATGGAAAATGTCGCATCAAGTGAATCATAAAACTCCAGCCAATCTCCATCCAATATAACAACAGGTTTACCTGATGGTAGTAATGCCATCTGGCGAAAGATGTCTGTCGCATCTGTGACTTTCATAAATGACTTGCATAGACGTTTCGTTCCAATAGCACTATGAACCAGACATAAATCATACCCGCGCGAAACATTTGTACTTATGAGCATTAACACAGTGACAATATAGCGTCTTCTTTTGTCGATGATACCCACGCAGAGGAGTGGACATATCTCCATTCTTCTTCACCGCTGAAATCTATGTCACCATACGGGCACCGTTGATTTGAGATGCGAAACGTCATGACGTCACTTCCATTTCTTAAAGGATGTGAAGGCTCGCGCAAAAAGAAACGTTTAATGCCGGTAATCTGATCTAGTTTCGAATGAGGTGTAACAGAAGTGTTAGACACCACCATCGATCCCAGAAAATGCATACACACAGCTTGCTACCATCGTTAATTAGACACTAGTGTACAGTCAGTACATACAGCTGCGGTCAATACCCACAGCACAGTGTACAAACAATACAGCGATGGACATCTCAGGTCCAGCTAAAGACAACAAGGCATCACGTGTCATTACTGTACTGTCTGCATTTTGTAGCGACACGAACAAAACGTCACTTGCAAGCAACGGAAAGTTAACTTTTTCAGATGGCCGCACGCGGTTTGGGGCGAGTCTTCAATGCCTTTAAGGAGACTATTCGAATTTCTTGAGTGATACTCTCGATGTAATGAACAGTGTGAACATGGAGAGGATTGAATATCTTCGGGCTAGGGATGTCTGTGAACAATGCTAGCTTCGTATAGACTGTGGTAACGCTGAATGTCTTCATTGGGTCAACCACTATGGAGTTATGGAGTTATGGAGTGTTATGTAGTGTGATGGAGTGTTAGCTCAGTGGTTAACGCCGGTGCCTTTCAATCATAAGGTCCTGAGTTCGAGTCACTCCAAGATTAATGTATGTCGTCCAGTTACAGAGTTGTTGACAATTTACAATTCATAATCATGGACGTTAAATATGAATCTAGGAGACTGACTTCGGTCAGCGTGTGGCTTTGATAAGCCAATGATGGCTTCTTCGCGAGTTCCTGCTTGCAGGAGGATCTAAAATACAAACAAACATACACACGCAGTTGCATCTTCAGGGTAGACATGTATTGAATGGTAGAACGTTGTGATCCCTGCGTTACAAGCAAGAGGAATAAGAAACAATACAAATTCGATCCCCATCTTAATGAAGTAATAATGAAGTAATATAAAACATTTATAAGTTTTCTGAATAGCGCACACTCATCAAGATACTCTAGGTATTATATGGCGTTAGACTTTAAAGCCCTGGAATATAAATTATAACAACAACATATATGGTGGAAGATTTTTTTAGGAGACGATGTGGAATCTGTATTTGATAAGCCCTATTCGCTGCTAACGATAATTCTTTCACATTTAGGCACAACGTGTGATTAATCACCGACATAATGTATCTGATGAAGAATTAAACTTCAGTATGAAGTAAGCATTGCCATGAGATCCTTAGTAGGTCAATTGATGTACTATAATTGGACCAGATCCAGTCTACCACATACACATGCGCACATGGTCATCATGAAACCATTGGAACCTTGGGTAGTCTCAATATGTATATACCTGAGAAAACGCAGAAAAGAAGATTCCAGGGGCGTCGAGCATTTCGCTGTCTCCAAACAAACACAATTTCATGGGTGTAATATGGTGGGTTATTTTGGTTATTTTCGTCTTGTCTTCTCTCTCTCTTTATATTTCTTTTGTTAGTACATAAATATATCCTTTTCAACGAAAACGATTGGTCTACATAGGAAACTATGTTTATGCTTTCCCAGACAATGATTAATATTATGTACCGGACATCTCTCGACCAGTGATGTCGTCCGGTATTTACATTGTAAATAAACAGTTTTAGAGAAAGACACGTTGTGAACATATATAGTGCTATCCTGTCGCGTTGAACGGGACACTACCGCAAGAAAAAGAACGACCAAACAAATGCTTCTTGACTAAAGTACTGAAACGAGAAAGCTTGTAAAAAGAGCTAATCTATTCAATTCAATTCAAGATGAATTTTTCATTTGTACATTACTGACTGACAAATATAGTTTTAATAAATTAATTAAATACTATTACATATGATGGACACTAGAAAAGACAAATTTATCAGAGTTAGTGAACGTGAAGCAAAAACACAGAAAGACGATATTATGGAGAAATAATATAAAAGTAAATTGTCGGGGTAGTGAATATTAGAAATGATAACTGAGTAAAAGATTTAGGATTCTTCTGAAATAATGAAGGGAAGCGCTCGGTCTTAAATCACGTGAAAGGTTGTACAACTTATGCCAAATATTATAACAATAATTTTGGATAAGTAATTTGCCATGGACAGTTTTATGACGTGTTACAGAAAAAAAGATGATGATTATTATTATTATTTCGAGTATGAGTTGAGATTTCGGTTAAATTAGGTGGTTTAATTACATTAGCTTATACATTAGTTGGCAACAAATCATGACTGTATATAAAACAATTACTCCCGTACAATACATGTGAACATATCGTATGTGTTTTGAAAGGCTGCAACCCATGTACAACTGACCTGTCGTATACCGCTTTGTTTCCTTCGTGGGCAGCTTGAGTAGTATATGTTGTATAGTCTGGAAGTCTGGAGAGGTTTTAGGACAATAGCACAGGCTGTGCCATAAACTTCAATAGCATAAGTAAGCCCAGAATACATAAACGAGTAATATATCTGTATTGCAGTTTATCAACGGGAGAATGTCGTTTATATGATAAAAGATACCAATATACTTAATGATAGATTTACATAATTCATTCACATACTGCTTCCACGTTAAATTCTCGTCAATGGTCAAAATAAGGAACTTCGTGAATGGTGATTTACTAAGTTTGGTATTATTAAAGCAAGATCTCTCAGACCATACATGGCTATTATATTTACTCGCATGAAAAATCGTGTAAGTGTGGTTTTTTTCAATGTGCAGAGTAAGTTTGTTTGAATCAAACCAAAACTTCAATTGGCTTCGAGTTTCAATGACCATTTCAGTTTATTTTGCACAGTTTTTTTTTTAGCTAGAAAGCCGTTTGTATCGTCAGCGAAGAGACGAGTTGATATGTTGGGTGCAACAATTGGATGTCTTTAACATAAATAAGAACGAGTGTAGGTCCCAAAGCAGAACCTTGTGGTACTTCGGTGGTGACATTTATTTAAGTATTTTGAACAAATGTACACTTTTGGCTAATATTGCCGCCCCTAAGTTCGATCACTAACGTATGAAACTGTCGATTGTAGAAAATCATATCATAAATATGCGACATTTCTTGGGAAGTAATAATCACTTGATTTGCTTGCAAGCTTTGCAAGGGAAAATACCGATGAATATCTCCCTATTTAGCTACTACAAATACCTTCCTGTTTATAATAAACCATATAATGAACAATATAAGAACAAATTATTATACGGGATTTTCCCGTACATATAACACTAATTATTATGACAGTTTTTTTTCTAAATTACCCTTCTACCACCACCCCGCACCTACCAGTTTTTTTTCCTTATTTGGAAAGGAGACACCCTAGCGGTGGTACCCTGAAAAAAAGTGAGCCATTTATCGTGGGTACATTGATACTTTGTTGGGCTTCAAATTATGTCCGCTGTTTCGGAATCCGAGGTCTATTTTAGCATATCAGGTTTCTCCTGGGAGTGTGGGGAGGAGGGGACGGGGCTGTTACCTAAAATCCCGAACTATAACTAATCTGATACTTCATGGGTCGCTGATTACGAATCCGAAGTTAGTTTTTGCATATGAGATTTTCCTTAGGGTGGTGCACCGATCACCCTACTGGGGGTGTGGGAGGTGGAAGGTATGGCACCCAAAAACCCAAACCACACTTATTCTGGTACTCCTTGAGGCTCTGATTCGAAAACCGTGGTATACTTGTTGCATATCAGGTTTCCCCTGGGTGTGTGGGCCGATGACCCCCGTGGGGTTGGGGAAGGGGACGTGACAAATCACACCTCATCTGGTACTCCTTGGAGCGCTGAATACTAATTTGAGATTCTATTGGCGGTTCGGAAGCGTGGGGAGGGATGGGGCCTTTTTTTACCTTCCTGGCGTTCCATGATGCACGCTAATCAGACTTTATTGATGACCGTTTTGGAAAAGGGGACACCTTAACACTCATTATTTTGACGGTTTTTTGGGGGTTTTTTTCTTCAAAATGACCCCCTACTATCCCGCGAAAAAACTCCTAAAACCTAAAAGTTTCTTCCTAATTTGGAAAAGGAGAAGCTTTTCAAGGGGAAATACCGATGCATATCTTCCCTATTTAGCAATCACAAATGACTTCCTGTTTATAATATGAGCCATATAAGAACAACTTCAGTATGTTCAACAAGTCACTATATACATTGGACCGACCCTTGTAGTAAGTTGTGTACCGCTTGTCGTCAATATCTGTTTGTACTTATTTCAATAATAGCACGATACGTCCCTTGGCGTGATACTTTCAAAAATGCGTTTGATTGCCGGTTCCATTTCTAATATGTTATACGCTGCTTTGTTCTTGATGATGTGCGTGCATTCGTCGAAGTCTCATTTAACTGGAAATGGTAAGGTTTCTTCCACTTTTACATATAATAGGTTTTTTCTTTGAATTATTCCAAATTATTCTATAAATTACAACTTACATTATTTATAATGAAAAGAGTTTATTGCTTCTAATTTATTTGAAAAGTTTGTAACGTAGATTCAATTTGAATAAAATTAATAAGAATAACAAGGGAAATTTTATGAACCTGATGTCGTCAATCCACCTTTTAAGAATTTCCATAATGTTCTCAGTTGCAAACTTTCTACAATTGCCATAGAACCTGAAGTATGATATCGATCAATAGTATACCATGTAAATGCCGACAAATGCGCGGTGATAAGTCATATGCTGTGCTGGTGATGCGTCAATTAAACTTTACCATCCTGCCCATTAACTTATCAATAAGCAGGGCGACGGAGCCGGGTGTGCACAGGGGAGGGGGAGGGGGGCATGATCTCCAATGATAGTGAAGAATACCTCAAAAGTGTTCCTTTCATAGGTTAAAATTGCCCTTTGTTGGTAAATAAATAGATCATAATTTAAGACGAAAACTCAGACTTATAAATCCCGTATAGTGAAATGATGATACCAATTACATAGTGAGATCATTAGCGTGTGGAACAATTTGGGATGGCTAGCCTAAGCTTCGTCTGTTTACCATCGAGTAAAGAACATCAAACTAACCCATAAGCCTAATACACTCAAATAATCCGATTGTGTAAGGTTCCACTGCTACATATTAATGCAATAACGAAAGATAAGCTGATCATGAGAGGTATAGATAATTATTGTATCAAGCTCTGACGAAGTGAAGACATTTGAACAAGATTTGAATGTGATTCATTGCATGGAATCTAAGAATACAAAATAAGGCACTCGAATTATCCTTTCAACATTTGATTATGACAACCACTATGTGAAAGTTCAAAACAAAATACAGCTGCGTTCAGGTTTTCATTTTTATTTACGCGGTTTGGCTTGGCATACACCTGGGCAAGGAAATAACGTCATAAAGTCATGTTCAAGCCTTTTAGTTGCTCATAAGATCCGTCATCTCGCGGCAGTTAGTCACCCTATAGTTCCATGCTCAGCTTGAATCCAATTTGCATTTCGCAAATTTATTGCATATTTCATTTTTCTTTTCATTTTTTTTCTGCATGTTATAGTTCGCCTCGAAGGAGGGCGTGTTCCCAGCGAAGGAAGAGTTGAAATTTGGCGTAATGGTGCCTGGGGTACAGTCTGTGGTAACTCATGGAACAACAAAGCCGCAGTAGTAGTCTGTCGTCAGCTTGGGTTTGGGGAGCATGGAGTGACAGTGAGCACAGGGACGTTTGGAGAAGGATCAGGTCGGATTTGGCTAGATAACGTTCAGTGCAATGGATCAGAGGAGCGCCTCGAGTGGTGCGACTCCCTCTGCTGGGGACAAAACACTTGCACACACAGTGAAGATGTCGGGGTCAAATGCACCGGTGGTAAGTCTGTAACAGAAACATAACATAGTTACGTAGATACTGGCATTTAAATGTATTTCAACCATTGCATTACCACAATTATAGAACTTATAATGCTTAAGGTTTAGTTTTACCAGGGGTGTAGCCAGGATTCTGGTTAGAGGGAGGCTGCGGACAAAGTCAAATTTCTGTCCCCATCTTCAAGCACATTGCGGTGGATAGCCGTCCTGGGGGAGGGGTTTAAGAGGAGGGGGTTTTGTTTTTCGAAAAGGACCTAGATGCAAAATGGTACTATCCTTTCCATTTTTTTAAGCTACATTCGTTTACTAAAACTTTCCTATTTTGGTACAAAAACGTTACCAATTTTGGGGGAAAAAAACATAAAATAATGTGCCTGCCTGCGCGGTCGAAAACCATCCGGTTATATCAGATATTGAAAAAAAAAATATGTGAATACAAAACATATGGCCACTCAGAGAAACACTGTAACATATTTTTGAGGTAACCGTTCATTACATTCTAAAGCAGGTTAATTAATAGAGGCGATGACGAGCGGGAAATTCGAACCAAATACCGTTAAGTCGCAACGCAAACTTTTTTGTTGTTGCTCCCTTTGTTTATTCACCATCGCCCATGGCGTTCCCAAATGTATGAGGTGACAGGGGGCAGGGGGCAAAATAGTGATTCGGGACAAACAGGCACAGATGAACATTTAACCGATTCACTTTGAACATATAGACTAATGTTGGCTGTGTTCAAACAGGGATGTGTTATTGAAATAACACATCCCTGGCTCAAAATACGGCACCATTTTAAAGTCCCTCTAACAATGTACGAAAACGGGAACCGCATATCTGCTGCCACCTACTACCAAAATATTCAAATCGGATGATTCTTGAAAATACGTTTAAAAAAAATCATTATAACCCCGTATGACTGACATAACCCGCTGAACAATTTTGGCGTCACATAACGACGTCACTTAGAGGCAATAATTTCAAACGGACTTATACCCCACATAACATCATTACTGGGCTACGATATACTTACCTGCAAGTTCAGTTATGTCTAATGTTTAAAATAAATTTTGTTTGTAATACAGTTCGTCTTCTTGGAGGTGGCACTCTTGTTGAAGGAATAGTGGAAGTTCTATATAACGGTTCCTGGGGCGAGGTTTGTGACGATTCCATAAATGAGGCTACTGCTGTTGTGATATGCCGCCAGTTAGGTCACGGGAACTCAGGGAGAGTCGTTCCTAGAAGTGCAGTTGAGTACGGATCCGGAACTACTTGGCTACAACAATTGAAGTGCATTGGAAGCGAACGTCGCATTGACGAGTGTAGCCATGGAGGATGGAAATCCCACTTCTGTAACCATAGCAAAAACGTCGGTGTGATATGCGATATATCTGGTAAGGATCTACAATTTGCTCAAGCACATCTATACATTGTTAGGAAACTTAAAACAAACACATCCTAGTGAAACGTCAACTTTTGTGATGGCACCGTCCACATCCTACCCCCCCCCCTTCCCCTCCCACGACTTTATATAGAAGGAGGCTTTGTATAGAGAGTACTAGAGTTGTGCAATAGTCTAACTTAAATGTGTCTTCTGTGGCTTCTATTGCTGCCTTCTGTTTCTGTATTGTTTTCATTGTATAAGTTGGTTCCTTTCTGTCTTTAATTACATATCTATCGGTTTTTATTGGAACCTCCAAAGAGCAGATTTCATCAAGTAACTTACAGATTTATTATATTGTACGTTAAAAATTGTAATTTTTATTGTGTTGTTGGTATAAAGTACCATTAATTAACAAAATAAGTAAAACAAAATAAGTAATCGATATTAAAAGGGAAATGTAAGAATGTTACACGAATGCATTCAAATGAACTCCTGCTTTCTAGCAGCATCTTGTAAACTTGTTATGGTTTTCTAATCTTCAGTGCGATTGGTAGGTAGACGTAGCTCAAACGAAGGAACGGTTGAGGTATTCATGAAGGACCAGTGGGGTACCATTAACAAAGACTCGTCGGATCAAAGCACTGCTTCTGTGACTTGCAGAGCACTTGGGTACTCAGATGGGAGGATTATCTCTAGCCAAATCCAGACCAAATCTAGACCAGCGACTGGACCCATTTGGTTGAATAAAGTTCACTGTAATGGCAGCGAGACGAAGTTATTGGACTGTGACCATCATCATGACCCTTCGTCGGGCTCTCATGCAGAAGATGTCGCTGTTGTTTGCCTTGCTAATAGTAAGTTAACGATAAACGGAGTATTGTACTCTTGTGGATGGTATTCCATATTTCCCTTGAAGCATTTATTTAAACATATTTAAATACACTCCATCTACAACCGAAACTTCAAATTAAGGTTACGGTTAATATTCTTTATTAAGATCATAGGCGTAGGAGCCTAATTTGATTGGGGGGGGGGGGGGCTGTAACGACTTGCCCGAAAAATATAACCAACATTTTTCGCGCGCGTTCAACATGTTTATGTGCATATCATAGGCATCCATCGGTTATTACATCACATGCCAATAACATACAGTCATTTTCCGTGTTATTACCATTCCATATTGGTTTTAATAATTGGGGAAGTCGTTACAATGATAACAATAATATAAGTTTAACCATTGAAAAACACATTGCAAATTATATTTCTTTCAGTAGGTGCCCGAAAAATTATCAGCATATTGCCCGAATTTTCACAAAAAAATTGGGTAAGGGCTGC
>JAIPMN010007650.1:0-12838 GCA_020650975.1 Apostichopus californicus
GCGCGTAGCGTACGATTATTTTGGGCAAATATACCTCCCAGATCGCCGGAAATAACACTTTCCAGACCTAATGATGCTCCTAAACCTCCTTAAGTTTTAGATCTCATGGCTTAGAAATTTAGTTTGGAGGAATACATGGGCGTCTGCAGAAAGAAAATCAGGGGACAAATAATCCAAGTAGACTTTTGTATATACGATGGGTCTTGGGTCCTCTCCCAGAAAACAAATATAGACTGCCGCAAATGCGATTTCCGTCCTATATTTAACAACTGTGGATAAAATACAATAAAATGAGAAATGACTTTAACAATTTCAAATTTTAATTTGATTTATTATGCCATTTGGAGCACATAACATAGGCTATAACAGAACATTACTGGCAAAAACTAGGGGGGGTTGATTGTGTGGGCCAACCCCCCCTCTTCAAAAAGTGGGGGGGTTAAAACCCCCCCAACCCCCCCTGTTTCTCCGCCCATGGGGCTGTCCAGCGTTTCTACATAGCCTGCCGTCATAATCGGTCACAAAGGGCTCCATACCCGATCGATACCGATTAACAATCACCGCATTAAAGTGACATAATCGTGTATAAGTTCACACCTGATCAACTTCCACACTGATGGGCTGGCTGATGCACTAGTTCATGTTTTCCCTCGTGTAGTCTTTCAGAATGAACAACATGCTCTTAAAAAACATACGTTAAAGAGCTTGAAACAGTCAGCTCGACTTGAAACATCGACAATATGTTTCAAAATATCTCTTCTGCTATGATTAATGACAACTGTATATATATACTACTAGTGAGCAACCCTTGACGGCTTTTAGACTGCAGCCTGGCAAATTTTTCGCAATTAGATAGGACCGATATGACAGCTCCCTCTTTTATTTTTTTTGGCCTGGCTGGAGAGTCCTATCGTCCGGTTGAAGAGAAAGTCATAAGCAAAGAGTTGTTTTGATAGTGGTGGGACAAAGAAGAGAATTTTGCCTCAAAAATCAGATCAGAATCTTTTCCACATGGTCCTTAGTTAACAGTTATTGTGTCTCAACTGTAACTTATTTTCATATTCTCCACTTTCTTACATCTTTTTGCCAGAGGAATGAAAGGGTGAGAGGGATAGGGGGCAGGGCTGCAAGGGGTCTGAGTATTTTTTGCATCGAATGAATAAAAGAGAATGTGGACGAGAATTTTCAGTCAGACTCTAAAGTATAACAAATGTACTCAGTATTGTTTACTTTCATTCTAACTGCTAAATTAACAGTTTTATGTTATTTCTATCATTTAGTTATTCCCTACATGTGATTCTGAGGAATGTGTTATTTGAATGATTTAGAACATGTGCATAGAAGCAATTCCATTACCTACAATCATAGAAAAGATCCATTTCTACATTCAGATTTACTAAACGAGATGATCCTAATATGGCGTTCTCTTTCATTTCACCAAAATGAACGTCCTTTCAATAACCAAGTTTCCCATTAGCGTTACGGATGAGACCCAGCTCTGGGTGCTCAGCAATAAACTGATTTTGCCCCTATGCACTTTTTACATGTGACTCTGTGCTTGGTATCAGACCCAACGCTTGCGATTTACCACACAGGAAGTTGAAGTTGGTTTACTTAGAAGCAAAAGAGCAAAGCCATAAGCTGTGTGATGTATAGTGCTGCTACTAAATGCCTAATACTATTGTGCCAAATTATGTTCATAACAAACAACAATAGGGCTAAATTTCTCCTTGATTATATCTTGGACCTGGTATGTAGCCAAGAGGCGAAGAAAAAAGAAGAAAAAAAGACAGGTAGTACGGGGGAAATGGTTGAAAAAGAAAGATATTTCTGTAAATGATTTTTGCAGCTTGGCTGATCACAACTGTCTATGTTGTTTATGTAATCATTGGTTAACTAGTGTCTTGTTGTTCACCCAGCTGTGGAGTGTTTCCATGTATTATTAGTTGGTTAACTAGTGTCTTGTTGTTCACCCAGCTGTGGAGTGTTTCCATGTAGAAGGAACTTCGAGGAATGATAAGCTAATCTACATAGCTTATTTAGAAAAGTAAATAAACAATCTATTCGGTTTTTCCCTTCAATGATTAGTGCTGTGTGATTGGAAGTTTAACTGCAAAAATAAAATGAAGAAAAGATTCTTAGAGCCTTGTTGAAATCCAAGTAAGAAGGATACCATACCAATTGATGGTTAGACCACCAATCCATGGATGTACTGACTGTGGTCAAATTTTGTTATCTTTGTATATTTTGATTCCTTGCCAAAAGACAAAAGGAATCTATGGGCTAGTAATGGTGTGTGTGTTTGTGATACGATACCTGGGCTCGTTGGTGTAAGATGATATTAAGTATCTGGTACCCCATTGGTGAGTACATAAACCTGTTGAAATTGATGGAGTTCAATGGTCATTTGAGGTCAACAGAGGTCAAACCTCAAATAACTTGTAAACAAGAGAAAGCACTAACTGAATTTGGGCATAGTTAATACTATTGAAATTTGGTGGTCAGAGGTCAACAAAGGTTAAGCAATGCCTTTGATGTTAACTCTACAACCTTGGATGAAGTATATACTTTAATAGTATTTAGATGCCACTTGGTTAGTGCAAGAATTGTGTGCAGCCTTAGTTTGAAACATATCACAGTTTCTATGTTTCCATTCTTGCAAGAAGACTTGAGGAAGTCTAAATTAGTATAAACTTTATGAATATGAAAGCAAATTTACTTACTATTGAACACCTACAAGGACAAGCAAATCCAAGCATCAACATAAGTCTATGTAAGAGAGACGCCAGTGACTAGTAAATGCCCCAAGCAAACTTACAATTTACTTCCATATAGGTGATCTTGCAGCTTAAATGTCCACCCATTAGCAAGACTGAAGACTTGAACCTGAGTTTAAAGATAACATCATTGAGCCACATTATTAATGTTGATATTATTTAAGTTATTACAATGATTATTTTAAGTTTGGTTTTGTGATTGCTGAATCTTAAAAGTACGAAAGTTCATTGCATGACTTAGTACTGTTGTTATTTTTAGTGTCAATTCTGTTAATATACTCCATAAAAGTAAAAAAAAAAATTCAAAGAAAGGATAAGTACCAGGTTCATCACCTAGTGTCACTATCACATCACACACTGACAGCATGGCAGCCTCTGAAATGACTTGTAACCCCATAACTTCTCACAAATGGAGCAAGTTTATGTGTATCTTTATGGTATAAATATATCTTTTATGGTATTTTGGGAAATGCTTTGAAAATGATTGTTCACATGCAGTCAATGAGAAAATTCAACTCGATAAATATCAGGAAGAAGACTGATGATATGAACAAACATCTCATAATCACAAAATATGTATGAACACGTTTGTTCCGTCTATCTTGATGAGGCATTTGATTTTCTTCTTGATCATTCAAGGTGCATCATCACTCAGAATACCGAGCCTTCAGAAGATTTTTGTCACAAAGAAGTGCCGACGTTCGAGCTCCTTGTCCTCTGAAGAATTTCCTGCCAATTTTCATTCGTCAGTTACTTCCTTGAAGGATGCTATCGCCATGAAGTCCAACAGTGGGAGTGCACCGGTGAAACGTTCTGCGAGGAGTGAGTCCCTCCCGAACCATAAACTGACATTTGATAGTTCGGACTCGGAGAACGAACACAGAAAACAGAGGTCGAGAAGAAGATCCCGTCCGGAGACGTTGGATCCTCATCATCATCATCATCAGCATCACAGACCAGAGAGGTTATCATTTAGTAGTGCTTTCCCTGTATATCTCTTTCAGTGTGCTAGTCAGATTATGCAAAGGCGTGTACACGTCAGTGGTGTACACGTCGTCTGTCAGAGTACTTCCGTGGTGGACCTGAGCATCACCTTGCTGTCACTTTTGGAAGGATTGTGTACCAGTGAAGTCATGCACTTAGCTTCGCGGAATGCCTTAGGCCAGTTTCTTGCCCCGTATTTGACAAAGTTTTTATCGGATCTCCAGCAACTTGGATTCACCAGCGATGGTACGGTGGAAACAGAGCTTTTTGTCGGTAACCTCAGCAAGCTTCAGAGGTTGGTACTCAGGTTGCTTCTTAAATTGTGTCTTTCTTCTGGAGGGAACCACCAAAGAGTGTCAACTTTAGCCAAGGCTGGTACTATTAGCTCTTTGCTATCCCTGGCCATCGCCATCAACAAAAAATTGTCGGTTTTTGCTCCCTTTGAGAAGCGTCCTATTCAGATTGCTTCGCTACCTCTCGTTATGGACGGGGACGATCTTGAACTTGAAGCAGATGTCTTTGAAGAAAGTAGAGATAGTGTTACCAAAGAGCTTCCTTCATCGGGAGCTCTTGAACTCAAGTCAACAGAGAGAGATTTGACTGTTGTTACGGAGATACTGGAAGGTATTCTCATGATATTATCTACAATACTGTTTCGTTGCCAGGACGACCAAACGGTCATAACCCAAGCTGTTGCTATGTTGTGGGAATTTGAAGTGTCCGATGGTTTCACCATACTTCAGAATACCATTCTACAGCTAGATACGATGCTTTTCATGGAAACGTGCAACGGAGAAATGAAGGAACATGCAAAAGAATGTATAAACGATCTCGCATGCGGTCTACGAAAACTTGTCACTGCTGCAAAGCGCGCCAAACTGGAGTACCTGCACAAATTCCACTGTTTGAAAAGAAGCCATCAGCATTGTGATTACACTAGTTATATGCATCACCATCATAATCTACTAGGGATTCCATACACGAAAGTAAAAGAGATGAAAGGGTCCACTTCTTCCATGCCAAGTAGCCCAACAGAGACCTCTGCATCCCATCGGAAGTGCTGCCTGGTTCGAGCCGTCGAGCTCTGTCTCTATCTCATAAAGAGGGCTCACTGCCCCTGGACGGCATTTAAAATATTGTCGGTACTCGACCAGTTTGGCATTTGTTGCTGTTTGCCAGAAGAGGTTTTAATTCGTCAGATCTTAGAGTGTCTTCCTAATTGGTCTCTGTCTCTATCTTCCCTTGCCTTGAAGATTGTGGCTAAATTGATACTGGAACAGCTTAGTGGAGGTAACATGGACAAAGCAAATCTAGTTGACCTTTGTGATGAGTGCAGAGGCAAGAAAGGAGCGAAGTTAAGAGCCTCGAAGGGGCGTGTATCAAGAAACGACGGGAATAGCACCAACGATGCCAGCGGTAATTACATACCATTGTGGGAGGCTGTCGGAGAATACAAAAGCTTACTCATCGGTCAAAGTGCTCCCTTAAGTATTCTGGTTGCCAAACACCTTGCCTTCTTAGTGAGACACGGAAGCACACAGTTAAAACAAGCCCTGTACAATAAGGTGTACATTCCAGTCTTTGAACATGTGAATGCTGTGGATGATGATCTGTTTGGTGCAGTGCCCTCCGACGTCGTTCCAGAGGCAGCGTTGCAACACTGCTACTGCGCGCTACCACTGCTCCTCAAATTCAATTCTGCCGAGGAATTGTTTCTACTTCAGCTTGGTCTGCCACACGCCATTCATCTGATAGAACTCGACGCCACACGGTCTCACATCCTGAAAATCTTTGAGGTCATGGTGGGCGTGTCTCAGAAACATGCAGAAAAGAGCGTGAAGAGTCGAAAGAGGGCTCAGACGTACGACAGTGGATTGAGTGCAGGTACGTACCAGACCAGCGACCTCCAGTCCAGTTCTGATGAGGTGCCCTCATCCATCACCGACCAAGCTGTTATACAACTCTTCTTTGACATCATACAGAAAATATCACCCTGGCAAGGGATCAGGAGCACAGAGTCTTCTACAGAATTGTCTCCGATCGGATCACAGAGCTCTTCCCCCGGTGACATAGATGACAAGTTGAAATCGTATGTTTGGGTGTCAAGTCCGGGAGAGCAGTTTGTCTCACAGAGCATCGAGTCTGCATTTTCGTCCATGAGAGAAAGTTTCCCGATCTCTCCGACTTCAATCAGAGAGATTTCAGGGAGCAGCAGTGTTCCAGACGTCACATCCTTTGTGAGCAGGCCCAGCGATAGGAGCAGCATCGAGGCTGACCAATGGATCGATACTGCCAAACTGTCTCTCTGTACATCTGTGTGGAGAACTTGCAGTAACATTGTGTCTATCAGCCCTATCTTTGTCGAAACTTTCAAAACGAAACTGGAAACAGCGAGAGTAGTAGCTCTGTTGAAGTTTTGTCTTAGGATATTCAGGGATTCTCTTAATTCGTTATTTCATATTACTAGAGTAGAAGATGAAGAAGAGGCGGATGATCAAAATGACGACAAGGAGGAGGAGGAGGACGAGACTAGGTCAAGGGTCATGCTCTCCTTAGGACTGGTGGAAGCTATCACAAGGGTGCTTCTGAACCTTAAAAATGATGCAGTGTATGCTGAGGTGAGCTGCAGGTTTATAAAAATTTAAAAAAAAAACTACCCATTATTGCCCTCCATCTTGTTTCACTTTATGACTAAGTTCATGTCATGTAGTTTTAAAGTATTGTATTCATGTTATAAACTTTTGCTAGTTCTTAACACTACAGTATAATAATTTAGCTTTTGCAGTAGATAACACACAAAATAGCATTTGGATAAAATAGCCACCTGAACAATTCTTTTAAAGTAGCTGCTTGTGCTTCACTTCTACAACTACAAATCCATGTGTCACTTATTACTGTGGTCAATCTTAAGTGGTTAAGTGCTTAGTGGAGAGACACTGTGGAGCATTTACTCTCTCTCATGCAGAAGCAACAAGCTGATAGTTAGCCATAGCTGGTAATTGCTATAATAAACTCAATTGCTCAATTGCTATAATAATACTCTTATATGAATTAGGTTAAGTTCGAGTACGTCTGATATAAACGTTGTAGGCCTAGGCTAAAACACTGGTGTTTCTTTTGAAAAGATTTTAACTGACTTTGTCAGGGTTAAAAGTACCTCTGGACACAAAAAGTAAATATATGTTTTGTTTGCAAGTGTATAGTTGTGTGGCTGAAGGTGTTATGACTGCAAATACAAATGAGCTGCAATATAAGCTGTAATCTTTGTTTCCACAGGTCTTGCAGTGCTTAAAAGATAACTTGACAAGTACCAAAGTTTGCTTAGATGAAGAAGTTTCTCAGGGATTGGTTTCTTCATTGATGAGAATCGCTCTGGATCAACCTTGTGACGAATCCAATGTCAAGAAACATTGTGTCTTCAGACAGGTAAGGATTAGTTTTTTGCCTTGTTTGTGGTCTTGTGTTTTTTATTGACTAATTTGTTGAAATCTGATTTTAACTTTTAGTCTCATCCCTACTAATCTCTTGGTTCCATAGAAAGAGAGTGTCAAGTGGGGTAACATGGTATGCAAGATACTATTGCAAGCTAACTGCCATCCACTCTCCCCCTCCTCATTCCCCCCTCTGCCCCCTCCTCCCCTTCCTCCCCCTCTCTAATGTGATAATGATTTCCCAGTCAGCATTCCATATGTTGCGTTATGGAGACATTTTTAATATTGAGAATTGAAATTTAAAGGGTGTGTAACATATATACATATCATTTGGTGCTCATGTCAGCTTTTTCTGGATTATTGAGAAAAGGGAAGAAGGTATCTACACATTGCAGTTGACTTATCTGTGAAACTTGAACCCTAAATCAAACTCAATATAGTAACTATCTTATCTGTGTGCGTAGTTTAGAGTTCATTTAGTGTATCGTTCCATTAACGACAGCCAATTATAAGAAAACAAAGGAGTATTTGTTTCCGATAACATTGTTGGTCCCTGGATATATTCAACCAACTTATTACCTTACGTAAGATAAATTCGGTGGCAAGCTATCACAGAACGAGTACTCTACCTGGAGAAAATGATGAAAGATAAAAAGACAAATTTTACAATATTAAGGTATCATTACTGGAAGTTGAGCCTCATTCTGTGTAATAACTACTATTATACAACACCTAATTATATTCCGGCGATTTGATCGGTCAATTGCTCGTTGATTGCATGCAAAATCCGCTCTATTGCACTCTATGAAATAGAACCATGGGTTATACTTTTTTTATAGCACTTTTTTCAATGGTAAGAGAGCAGAGAAACCTGTCTGTTCAAAACAATCTGTTGCATGAGTGCATTTTACATCCAATTATATCCAAATTTGAAGGTGTTGTATAAAACAAATAATGAATGGTTTCCATTTTGTGCAATAGTGCAAATATTTCATTTGTTGAAAGATGTAATTCCATTCAACTCGGCTGTGCCTCGTTGAATGGAACATTCCATCTTTCAACTCATGAAATATTTGCACTATTGCACTCATAACCATTCATTATTTGTATACTAGATACTTGGGTAGTCTGTACTACTCTATTCTTCATTCTCTTTAATTTTTTCTTGTTCTGTTTCCTGTATTCGTTTGCCTTTCTTGTAAAGGGAGTAATTTTTTGGCTACATCTCCACCTTATTGTAATTGCGGTAAATGCAGTATTTTCTTATAGTAATGTTGTGGAAATGAACTCAAACTCAACCCAAAGATGTCATGCTTGAATCGTGCAATACATTTTTTCGTTCCACCTGTAGCACCAGGAGGATGATGGAAGCCTCTTAGGCTCTTGGGAAGACATCTTTGAAACCAGTGATGGCCAAAGTGATGTGAGTGACCCGTGGAGTACTGAAGAAGGTTATGATGCAGACAGCGAAAGCGATGCTGAGAAAAATCAAGAAGGTATGATGGGACGTCTAGTCTGAGAATCACTTTTCTGGGATCAGATAACTAAAAAATGTTATTTAAACTTGACAAAATTGCAAAGATTTCTGGCAGTTGCTTTGTACACAGAGCAGTAGTATCTTTAGTATTTTATGGAAAAAAAAAACAATTTCAAAAACCTACAAATTACCACACATAAAATGTGGATACTATATTATACTCTACTATTTATCAAAACAAAACACTTTCTTCTCTGTAAACACTTGATCTGCATATTTGGTGTAACTTGTTTCATTAGAATTTACTTGATTGTAAAGATTTATTTTTTCCATAGCAAATGCCTGTTTGTAGTCTTGAGTATAAAGCACTTCATCATCAGCTTGTGTGCTCAATTCTGCTTTCATTTATTGTTAGATTCCATGTGTTACTAATTTCAGGGAAATGGAAATAAGGGTACCTTTTTGTACCAAAACTGGGGGATGGGTGGGATGGGGGGGGGTGGGCAGGTGTGTGGGGAGATTTTTCCCTGCTACGAAGAGATCTCTGGAGTTGCAGTTTTATCACTGATGAATTTTGGTTCATTAACCATTATGTGTAATACAGAAACTTTTGTGTCTCACAAATTGAATGTAAAGTTTTATTTGCAAAGTGTACAAGTCTGTGCCTATGGTCATGATTTGATGTAGTAATATAAGTCAAACCTAAGTAACACAGATGATGTTTTGATGTACTGTATATTTTAGTGGCCACAAATTGGACCACTATACATTGCTGCAAATTTAACAAAAAGTGATACTTAAAATGTTATAACAAACTTGGGTGTGCTTGAATGTTGCCAGAAATGGTCTCGTAAAAAGTTTTTTATTTTTTATTTTTTTGATGAAGCATCTCTGGCCACCAGTTATGGCTTTTGGTTGTCCATAGTAGTTTATTCTTTTCTGCTTGAAAATGGGAGTTAAAATTTAGATAATTAGTTTAAATATAGTTTTGCAAAACTAACCACAAAATCTTTTTCACTGCAATTGATGTCAGAATTTGTGGCCCTTGAGAGGTATCTTAATCTTGATGTAGGTCATTTCCTGTTTGTTCTTTGTGTGTGAAGAATTTGTTTTATCCAGTAAAGTGAACACTTCCAACACTTTTCCATGTTTGGATACGTAAACTGTGTAAGGTTTACCCTCCTTTGATTGAAAAGATAATTCTAGTCTAGAGCCAAGTCTAGTGGTGTTGTAATAGTCTTATGGTACCGTAGTTAATACTGTTGAGTATACTTCCAATCAGAAAACTCTGACCTATCATTTGTATTTTACTTGTATAAATTTCTACCCACTCAGCAAAGAAATTGTCATTGAAACAGTTAGTAGCAACAAAAACTATGCCTTCAAAAATGTTCTCTAAAATAGCCATAGTAACTAATATCTACTTCTGAAATTTTTTTAAAAAGAATTGCAGTTTACCACAACCTATGTGTTCACCACAGATGTGAATCTCCATTATAGTTTTCAAGTATCTAAAGATGTCAACTATTCTTTTAAATGTTTGAAATATATTTCAAAATTCCCATATTTTATCTCTGGATTTCATATTTAGAAATGATAGAACTGTTGTGTTTTTATTGCCTATATTCATGGAGTGAACTCACCTTTTTTGTATTGATAGTGTCCAATTTTTTTGTGTTTTATCTGATACTAGAATCCCATGGTCATATAGTTCATTCGTTGCCATAACTACTTCCTAATTGTTCTACTCTTAATATTTGTGAGAAACTTTCAACATATGAAGAGAGGGCACTTGTTGTTTTTTTTTTAATGAGGGCAGGGATACTTACTTCCTAGTAATCAACTTGTCTCCTGATTATTAAACTAATTTAACCAAATCACTGATGTTTATATAAAGTCATTACACATCTTTCATGTGGAAATTGCCAAAGTTCAAACCCACTTTCTGTTTCAGTGTTGTGAAAGTAAAGAGTTGCATGATGCTTCAAAATGTGTAATGTTGAACAGGATTGAAATTGATATTTCTATAAATGTTAGCTAACTTGTTCTTCCACACAAGCACAAAGACCACATCCCAAGAGCGTGAGAAACACAAGGAATGAATAAGATTTGTCACTGTACAATGGGTGAAGATCATAAGCCAGCTGCATATACCAATGGTAATCCATGAGATCAAATTCCTGTTAAGAAATAGACACCTATCTGTGGGACTGTCTGCCTTAACATTTTGTCTGTTTTTAAGTGTATTTATAATGTCCACAGCTTTGTTTCTGCATTGGATACTTTATGATGAGTTTCTTTTGAAACTGTCTTTCGCTTATTTTATCTGTAACTAACTCATGCATATTCATGATACACTTTTTTCTACTGTAGATGCCGGATTTGCTACCGGTCGAGAAGAGGACACTCAACAGGAACTCTTGGAACATCCCGAAGTTTGTACCACCCTCCTCGAAGTCCTTTCCTCCTCCTCCTCCTCCTCTTCCTCTTCCGACGTGAGCGTGGAGGCAACCAAGGTGGCTTTAAGGAGGCTCTTGACCCTCTCCAAGCCTTCCTCCATCAACAAGATGTCCTCCATGAACAGATCGGAGCTGTGTCGCTGCGATCTGGTCTCTGTCATCTTGGATAATTATGCAGATGTTCTGAAGGGCACTGAGAACAGAGACGACGGTAAGAATGTTGCTTAAGTGATGTTTTAAGTAACGGTCTCATGACCATAGTGACTAGAAAAGCACAGCAAAGCATATCTCGACAAAGCATAAAGATGATAATCATACGCACATGTTTAGGTCTGCCACATACGTAAGGATTTCCGCGGACGTGTCTTCTCTCTGTCTCAGTGAGCTTCAGGGTGGATCTACAAGATTTTTGAAAAATGTCCAGATTTTATATGTAGTTCTGACTAAGTTGTAATAAATACAGTAGAACAACTTCATTGACAATGATTTGACCATCTAGCTACTCAGTTTGAGCCGAGTAATGTAACGTTTCCATAGTAACACTCCTTCGTGTTGTTATTATGGTATTAACAGCCTTACGTTAGATGATATTTTTAACTATTATTCTTGTTCCATTTTTAGCTCATACCAGCATGCTGGTGTGAGCTATTGTTACAGTGCGGCGTCTATCACTCTATCACTCTATCACTCTATCATTCTATCACTCTATCACTCTATCCGTCAACAATTGGTAAAACCGCTCCCACTCGCACAGTGTTTGATGGAATTTCATGAAACTTGGACACAAGGACCATTGGATATAGGGCCATCAGAGATGGTCCGAAATTTGCGGTCAAAGGTCACCTGTGGGCCATAATGGGCCATTTTCTGGAAATACGCAAAATGCTTCTTCTCCTACAGATTCGATGGTACAATGTTGAGGGTTTGTCACGATAGTACTATGGAAGTGTTACCTTCAGGGTGTTCATGAATTTGAGATCAAAGATCAACTAGGGGTCTTTTGTGGCCCGGGCTGCGGCCCTATATTTTCAAATTGCTTCCGTTCGTACAGTGTATGGCCAGTTATAATGAAACTTGGTCACAACGTTCCTCGGGATGAGGGTTATGAGGGGTGTGCGGAAAATTGAGGTCAAATGTCATTTAGGGGGTCATCGGGGGTCATTCTGTGTAATATTTTCAAATATCTCATTCTCCTCAAGATTTTGATGGATCATATTCAAAGTTGAACTGATGATTGTTGGATTGTGTATGAATAAGGTGATGCCGAATAATTTTTGGTCAAAAGTTAATTAATTACAATTAATCCCCATTGTTTAAAAAAATTTGAGCCTTCACCTTTTTCCAAAGCTCCTTTAATTTGTCTCCCAGTCTTTGCAGTGTTTGTGTACATTTGTGGTTAAGCTCTGCAGAGGCTGTGAGTGGAATTAAAGCAGGATTGGGAGTTGTTATTAACTGTTGAACTGTAAGCATGAGAGCCCTATAGCCAATCAGCACTTGCCGATTCTTAGAAGTCTTTGAGCCTGAGGTTTGTAGGCAGCCAGCCAAAAGTTTGGGAAGGAGTGCTTGTGAAATTATGTCTGCTCAGGTAGAGGGGAGAAAGTTCAGTGGTATTGTTTGAGAGAGTGGGTAAAATAGGATTTAATGGGGAAAAATAGGAATTATAGCCGGTGGTGTGGCCAGGATTATGCTAACGGACGGGGGGGGGGGGGG
>JAIPMN010007650.1:12876-27008 GCA_020650975.1 Apostichopus californicus
GCTGGTACTATATATATTATTGGGAAGTGTATTTTCTGATGATGTAGCAGTGTTTTTTGGACAATTTGTTAGATAATGGTTTGGCAAAGCCTTGGGTGGCTCTATATGACGACCTTTACTGTTGAAAAGGGCCAGATAATACTTGTTATAGATTTAACCCAAACTGCCTGGGAACCATACATTTGTAGTCTTCTAATGGAATCTATTACTGGCTAAAGAGTCCTGCTTAACAGTGTACATTACTGCCTGCAAATAACTTTATATTTGGTATTAACTCTAACACACTGTCGCTGACTAGGCGAGACTAGAGGTTTGAGAACCGCCTTGTTTATGGAGGGGGAACAGGGGGGGAGCTCAAAATTGTCTTTGAACCTAAACTGTTTGGCCTCATGGGCCCAAAATTGGTGGAATCTGAATTATGGTGGGCCATAAAGTTTTGTGGGCCCTACATTTTTAAGCTCGAATAGGTATGAGCTTCTGCACCATTGGTGCTCTAGTTTATGTAGGTATGACCTTCAAAAACTTTTTTTTTTCATCAAGCAGAAGGGGGAGGGGATTCCCTCAATTTAGACCCCTCCCCCAGGCCAAGACAACTTGTCCTCCTTTCTTCAGATATAATATTGTAAACCTGCAAACATTTATCCTATTCAGTCTCCAGATACCTCTCTTGATCTCCTATCTTGATCTCCTTGATCTCCTGATCTCCTCTAGATACCTCTCTTGATCTCCTATAAACTTAATCCAAGCCATGTTAGCATGAAAATAATGCCATATGGATTCGTAACTGCTACAGATGTGCAACAGCACCTCCTCTTACCCCCTTTATTCCTTTGCTCCTTCGAATTAATGAGGTCGATGTGAATGTCGTTTCGTTGAATGTGCCTTCACCCAATTCCTTTTGTGATTATTTATCACAGGAGTTCAGTTCTCTGCCCATAGTATTCGTCGGCTCTTCTTAACATATGTTTTCTCTTTCTAGGAGTCCGTTGTCTGCTCATCGAGCTTATAGCTGTCCTCGTCGAGAACACCATCACTGCCATGCAGCTTAGACGATTACTGCAACTCTGTGACACTGAAGAAGAATACATCTTGGTATATTTCTTTCAAACTATCAGAACTTTATTCTCTTGATTTTAAAATACTTCAACTTATCTTGCTGTATGGCCAACTTGTGTATACAGTGTATACTAAGATGCATCTATACTTTATAAAGAGAAACAAGTAAATCTTTCAAATTTGTTACAGCCTAATACATAAATCTATATGGGATTTTGGTGCCTAAGCTTATAATCAAGTACTAATGTTCACCATGTTTGCCTACAGAGTTTGATACCTTGTATATTTTACTAATATTCTACAACACCAGTGCCTTATGCAGTCTTTTGCATCTTGGGGAGGAATTATCTTGAATCCTTATTCTTTTTTCATTTCTTTAAATATTTGTTATGATTTCTTTGTTACGAAATGTGTTTTTGTTAAATATTAGTAAAACTTTGTCTGTTTCTCTACAGCCTGAGTTGCTTAAGACGTTGCTGAGCATAGCCTGTGCTACTCAAGACAGACCCAATCATTGTATATCGTTCCCAGTGGTCAGCAAACCATATCCAGAGGTGCACATGCAGGAGAACCATTTCAACCAGAAGACTGCACCCTCATGCAACATCTCAAAGATAGCCCCTCTGCACCTCTCCTTGGAGAATGTCTTGCAGTGGCCGCCTCTCTTGTCGAAGGGATTTTCTTTGAGCATGTGGATGAAGCTGGAGGAGTCACCTAAAAAGACTTCAGTGATGAAGAGAGGAAAAAGTGGCAGCTTTGAAAAGAGATACAGCAAAGCCAAAGAAGGATCCAAAAGTAAGATGGTCAAAATGGTTGAAAAAGTGATCGATGCAGAATTGTGTGTCTAAACGTTAAGAACTAGTGCTATTTTAGAAGATCGGTTAAGAAAATTTGTGAAGTTAATGCTGAGGGATCAAATTTGAAGCATTTGATCTTGTACTACTGCCAATTTCTTCAAGAACTTTTAAGAATACAGCGCCTGTTCCAAAATCATCTCTTTTGAACAAAAGTTCTTACTATGGTACCATAGGGCCTATTAAAACTGACTATTGTACCTGTACCATGGATGCCCCCAACTCACACTGTACCACCTAGATTGAATATGCAGCTATTCATTTCAGACATGGTTTAAATAGCAACTTACTTTGCAGTAGCAAATAACATCCATTTCACAGTATCTCTCTTGTTAACGGCTACTTGCTAATTGCTTGTAGTTTGCTTGTACTTATGTTTGATAATATATTTACTCTCCAATGTCTTATCTTGCCTTTGCAAAATGATCTTGTTTGAGTTTGATCAGAGATTCTCGTCGCTAATGGCAACCCACAATCAATGTCTGACTGTGTATGCTGTGTGTCTGCTAGTTAAATCCATCCAGGGCATGTGTTAATGAGATGCATGTGTTATGATTTCACTAAAGGACTTTGTTCAATCGTAGGATGCTGAGGGGGCTGCAGCATAATTCTTGTGTTCTGCAGTTTGACACAATAGGCACTGCTGGTCTGTCGGGATATCCTCCAGGGATGTGCCCAGGATTTCCTGAGTGCCGGGTATACTGATCGCTGTCCTGGGGGAGGGTCTAAGGGGGAGGAGGTGTCCCCCTCCCCTTTGAGAAATCTTTTGAATTTTGAAGGTGCTCAGATGTCAAATGCTGGCACTTGTGTAGCTTTTTAAGCACATACACTAGTTTTGCTAACAATTTACATTTTAAAATTTTTTGTGTGAAATATATTGTTAGGAATGTCAGGATTTTAGATGAAAATAGTGCTGGGCGGGATTCACGATTTTTAAGTCAGTGCTGGGCGGTAATTTTGAGTGCTGGGCGGGGCCGCCCAGTGCCGCCCAGTTTGGCACATCCTTGATCCTCCATTGTTTGATGTATTGATTCAGCCTCGCTGCCGGGGACTTTGCAGCTGCTGCAGCAGATTTTCATTTTGATACAGTGCCCAAGACTCTTAAGCCCTTCAATCAATACCTAATGACTGGCTAATCCTATCCAACATTTTGGCACGTTTGATGTTTAGTCGTTAATGTTGTTTCTCTTTCTTTTCAATCATGAGTGTTTCCTTTTGTCATATGAACAAGAGCTGGCATCAGATAACACCATGATAAGAGGGTTTATACTTTCAAGGTCACAGGTTCGTTGATCACGAAGTGAAAATGGCTGTCCACATTTATCAAATCTCAGTCAATCTCTTTCCTTGGATATCCTTATCCAGTTTAACATTATTATATTTTGTCTTGCTGACAAATGCAAATGATTGAGAATTTATAAACAAATTTAAAAGGTGATAGAACAGGTTGACTAGACTGGAACTCCCTCACAAAGAGATAGCAGTAATTAGGATTGCTACCCAAACAAAAACAAAAACAAGGGCTGGATAGCTTAGTAGGCAGACTACAGAACTTGTAATACTGAGGTCATTGGTTTGCATCCCATTCTAGCCTAACCTGCAAACCAACAATGAAACTTTAGCCTAACCTGCAAACCAACATGAAACTTTAGCCTAACCTGCAAACCAACAATGAAACTTTCATCTCACTGCCATTAAATCCGGCTAAGTGTCATCATGTAAGCATAACTAAACACGTTTGGATGTTAACTACTTTTGTCACCCTGTGATTGAATTCATTTTCGATCAGTAATTGCCTCATATAAGTATCCTCAGGTGTACTGTGCTAGTACTGTCCTCTTCCTGTCTTCCGCACGCAGCAGCTGATTTTTAGGTGACCATTATTTTCAAACAATTGCACCATAAACTCTTGGGCTAAGTAACGTCTTATTGATTCTCTCTCCGCAAAATATTGCAGGACGTTCGGATTCTAGGTCAACAGATCAGATTAAGTGCAAAGATCAAGTCCATGTATTCTCTGTTGGAACAAGTCACCATTGTTTGGAGGTCTGGGCAGGATTTAGACCATCATGTCTAATCTTAAGGTAAGTAAGTAATGAGGTGTATAAAGGTCACAGATATGCTTGTATTTACGCGATAAACAGCTCTAGATAAACAAGCCTTTATTTTACGGCTATGATAAGCGCATTCTTAATCATGCTCCTGCTGAGTGCTTTGGTTGACCACAGAATGGAAAATAGATATTTTTTTCCTGTCGTATTAGAAATGGCTAAATTTTTTACAGAAAATAGGAAAAAAAGGAAAGATGAATTCTGTCGGGAGGTTCATAGATAGCACTAGTACAGTTTTATTATGTACATATTATGTGTGTTTATGTTGTTCTTGTTGTTCAGACGTCCTTAATAGAAGGCGACCAGGCATCTCTGATTTCTGGGGACGGTACATGGAAACCTGGGGACTGTTTGAGAATGTCCTTGCAAATACCCCCATATTGATATACTGTCCTGGGAATATCCATGAAAATGTAAAAAACAATTGAAAAAAGGAAAGATGTGTTTTGTAAAGAGGGTCATGGATAGCACTAGAACTGTTTTTCTATGTACATATAAAGTGTGTTATGCTGTTATTGTTGTTCAAAGGTCCTTTATATAAGGTTACCAGGCGTCTCTGTTTTCCGGGACAGTACATTGAAACCCGAGGACTGATAAAAGTGTCCCTGGAAATGTCCCCATCTTGATATCATGTCCTGGGAATATCCATTAAAATGTAAAAAAAAAAACCATTTCACCCGCTTTGCCTCCCATTTGTAGAATAGCTTGATAGTAAGTTGTGATTGCTTAGAACTTCAAACGTATAGACAACCTAAATCATCTTTCAATCATGTCATAGCCTGTAATTCCCACAGTTAATGCTTTTTACACTAATCTCAATATTAGATCAAGTGTCAGTACCTGGCATGATAACGGCTGCACAAATATCTTTCTTCTTTCTTTTTCACAACTTCATTTGTAAATCAAACAATGAAAGTATTGTTTTGATTTTTTGGGCACATGTATAAATCATCCAAGCAACATTTTGTTTCAAGATTAAAGTTTACAGCATAGCAAAATTTTGAGCTTGTTCTGTGTATGTTACACATCATCGGTAGAACAGAAAATACTTTTAGCCACAAATTCAATGTCTTTAAGGAAGGAATTTTCCTGCAATGTTTAGGGTGTTCTCTATCTGTTAATTATGCCTAACTTGTATGTATTCATAGACTGTCATCTAACAGCAAAGTTCTCACAGAGGTGCAATGTACTGGAATAATACCTTTGGGTGAATGGTGTCATCTGGCTCTGACGTATCAAGAGGAATCTTCGCAAAACAACAAGATTCTTGGAAAGGTAAACCCCTTCAAAAATACCTTTATATTCTGTCCTTCTTTCCACCATTTCAAGTGTCTCCTTCAAAGGACAGCAAGCCCTGCATCCTCCATTCCTTGTACCCATTGTCACTCATCAAAATAACGTGAATATTCAGTGGATGCTTAATTTCTTATCAGATTGTTTCAAATCAAAAGGCATGCTAGTAGTTTATCTGTGAGCTATGAATATTTATAATAAGCTGGTGGTACATTATGGCTATCTTCTTATGTTGCCAAGGGTTAAATGTCTGTCACCCTTGCCAGGAATAGTCAAATGTTTTGCAAACATCTTTTGTCTTGCGTTATACTTGATTTTCTGCCTGTTTCATGATAATTGGCTTTAAGGTGAAATGGTTCTCGGGGAAGAAATGATTTTACACCGTGCGTCATGGCAGCCATTTGTACATTTGATCATTCAACAGATTACATTAGTTACCAATGGACAGTTACCCAAACCGGTCACCTTGGAAACCTCACTGAGGTCGTTGCCAAAGACAACATCACATGGTTGGTTGTTTATAGGTCAGAGTTCAGAATGTGACACATTCCAAGAGGGCTTTGGAAATGTACACATTGGGAATATGATGTTGTTTAATGGTAAGTTTTAAAAGTGTGTCATTACTGAAGTTGAACATTCTACTTAATACTATCCTCTCCACCAGTTCTTTAAGTGGATGGTGGAACTAGTCATGAGTTTTTTAGGGGTTGTTTTTTTTTGGAAGGGGAAAGTTCCAAACAAGGTTTGCAACTCTTGATTGTATGTATGATGAAAAATACTTATATTTCTCTGCACTTTTAGTCATCTGCTTTATATGAAAATCACCAACTGTTTCTTTATTTGGATGTGGATGGGTAGGGGGGAGGGGGCCACTTAAGTTTTTCATTCGTTATGAAATGTTAGAATAAACTGACAAAGATTCCTTCAATAGCTTTCCATTAACTGTATACTATGGCATCATCAGGTTGAGATGAACTCAATAAAAATGTGTCTTTAATGACGTTGATAATATTTTGGCAGCTAATGAAATGAAAATTTTGCTTCTGTCTTTTAACTTGAACAGATTTCACTACCCTGAATGATGAGTTGGCTCTTCATCTATATTCAAACGGACCAAATTACTTCGGTCTTTCCACCTGTGAAGGACCACAGCACAGATCCCTCTATAGCAGACATCTCAAGGCCGATCACATAAATTCAGATCTACACTGGGAGTTTCTGAATGGAAAACGAGGAGTTGATTACAAACAGTTCAAGGTAAGGCTATTAAAGCTCATTCAGTCTATCCCATCTAGCTGAAATTGAGTGAAAGAGTAGAGCCAAAAAAAATGGTGGATAATGTGAATTGAATTTGATACAACAATTATAGACTGCTACATCTGGTTTGTTGTAGTTTTGAATTATTATCAGCCGTAATCATTTTCAAAGAAGACATTTGCATTTGGTTACTAGGTGTACATAATCATCGTTATCATCGCTTGAGAGTTTCTGAATGTGTCTATTATAATCACATGGCAGGACAAAAATTGAGGGATTTTGTTTGTCTGGTTGTCTCTTCGACATCCAAGTCTTACTCTTTGGTGGTCCAAACAGCAAATTTGGTTGTCAGAAAACAATGTAGCACAAGTAACGATAAGCAGTATGTACAATTTATCATTTAACCTGTTTGCGAGGAATTAGTTACAATGCAATGTGAATTTGATGTAAACAAGTTGTCGTTCCCCCCGGACAACCTCCACTGCTGATTTCGGTTGTCTGATCAGATTATTTGGTCCTCTAGGACAACCGGACTACATACATATATACATATAAGACACTTATATAGCGCTGCTACATCGAGATCGTAGCGCTTTACATAAAGAAGGCTAAACATTAGAATATAGATAAGTTTTCAAAGCTTTCTTGAAAATGGACAAAGAACGAGAACTCCTAATGCTAACAGGTAGGCTATTCCACATGCCTGGGGCAACAAAGAAGAAAGATTTGCCCTCCGCTGACTTATGGGTCCTGATGGTACTGGGTTCAGTGAGGAGTGTGGTGTCAGAAGCAGAGCGTAAGTTTGATCTACCAGAGCAGTAACGAGAGAGACAAACACACAAGTATGCGGGGGCGGTACTGCTTATACACTTATAAACTAGAACCATGACTTTGAAAATAATTCTCACTTCGACAGGAAGCCAATGTAGTTTATGTAAATAAGGGGTGGCATGATCATACCTTAAAGCTTGTCACACAAGTTTCGCCGCCCAGTTTTGGATACGTTGCAACCTCTGGATGTTACTCTTGTTACAGCCAAGAAGCAGGGAATACCTAGAGGGACTACCATTAAACATTTGCTCCAACATTGTAAAATCCCTGTAAGATCGTTCCTACAGGAAGTCAATCATTTTGAAAGAAACACTGATTATGATTGGCTAAAGTGGGCTTCAAACCAACGGTATGCAAACTATTTGGCGCACACTTTTTAAGTGGATCGAAAAAGCAAAATTCCAAATGTACAGTTTTCTGAGCTTGCCAACCAAGTTATTTATCTTCTGAAACATCAAGTAGGGAGTCCAAACTAGCACTTGTGCGTCCTGTGGTTTCGACTTTTGAGGAGTGGTGGTCTGGAAGGCTTAGTCCTCATGGAAGATCCTTGGTCCTGGGCATGAAAGTTTTGCAGAACACTGCCATAAGGACTACGAGTCCTGTTCACCGGCCAATGATTATTTTGCTCATTTTCAAATTACGTTGAAAACTTGCTACTCATTTCTCCTTTTCTGATTCTTTTACTTTTTAGGAATCATTAATCTTGGGATACTCACCCAACGTGCATCACCACTGTAATATTTTTAAGAAAACTCACCAGCAGGGAAATACCTTGAGCAGGGTCTTACCAGGGAAATCATCTCCCAGGGAAGGAACAAGTCAGTCCCCAGATGTCATCCAAGCCTTTGTCTCTTGCCACATTCCTTTGTCATCTTCTCATCATCTCGTTAAAGCCATCCACGATATTGGCGGCATTAGTTCGTTTTTCTTTTTTCTCGCAAAGGTAAGGAAGGAATCTCCTTAAACAAAGACACCGTACTTTTGAAGTGGTCTGTTCGGTTGTTATGTTACCATTTTGCTAGGTAGTAAAATGAATGCATAGGTAAACCAAGTGATAGTGTCGTAATGGAGCACTTGAAATTTGAGTTAGTTTTGTCCATTTCTTGTAGTGTTTTTTGGCTGGAGTCACTGTAATTTCTCTACCAAGAAGGGGGGAGAGGAGGGTATGGGGGAGGGAAGAAGTAAGATTTCTATTAAATATTTCAGATATTTAATTTTTGGAAAAACTCACATTTGATTAAGGACTGCTGTTAGGGTTTTTGACTAGTTAGATGAATTATGTAAATTGTTCATCAAGATGTAAAAATTTTACAATTTGCAATTGTTTTTCTTTTCTCCTTGTTCAGTTGGTGGAATGTACACCCAGTCCCGGACACCAAGCAGATGCCGTCAGACTTCTTATGGTTTTACAAAACTCGAGTTATTCTCTTGCCTCTGAATTCAGAACTATGTCAGGACCTTCAATGTTAGCAAAAGTTTTGATCTCATCAAAATTTAAAGTTGGACCAGAACTTTTGAAGGTGTGACATGCAAAAGTTCTTTTTTTCTTATTCATTTTTGTTGTTGTTTCTTAGTGACGTTATATTACAGCTGAAATGTGAAAACAAGCAAATAATGTATGTTTCAATTCAATTCTCTCATTTATCAAAGAGAAGTCATTTATAAGTTTATAAAATGCACAAATTATGACTCGACAGAACTGTGTCTCATGAAAGATATTTGAATTGCAAAATCAGGATCGTAAATATCAAAACCCGTTTAGTGACTCTCAATATACTTTGCAGGAGATTATTTTTTCAACGTTAAAGTTGTTTTCCAGCAAATATATATTGTATATATATATATATACAGGGTAGTGGTCAGGATTTCCTGAGTGCCGAGTATACTGATCGCCATACTGGGGGAGGGGTCTAAGGGGGAGGGGGTGTCCCCCTCCCCTTTGAGAAATTTTTTGATTTTTGAAGGTGCTCGGATGCCAAATGCTGGCACTTGTGTAGCTTATTAAGCACATACACAAGTACTAGTTTTGCTAACAATTTACATTTTTTAATTTTTTTTGTAGTCAAATATATTACGTACCTGGTAAAAGTTATTAGTTTGTTTCAAAGAGATTTGACAAGGGACCGATTGAGAGCTGTAAGTAATGTTTCTCGCATGCGTAACTGATGCATTATTAGTCTGTATGATTTTGGCATAGGCTAGGCCCAATTTATGTTGAATATATCAGGAATGTCAGGATTTTAGATGAAAATAGTGCTGGGCAGGATTCACGATTTTTAAGACAGTGTTGGGCGGTAATTTTTAGTGCTGGGCGGTGCCGCCCAGTGCGTGGGCACATCCCTGTATATATATAATTTCTGATCTGGTTGTAGGTTCTCTTTGATGGTTGTTGCAGCCCAGCTGTCATTTACTACTGCACACTAACTGATTCTTACAAAGTACATCGAGAGACTGACTGCATCCTGCAAGATGAAGACATTTTCACCCAGCTGATCCTCAACTGGAGGATCTGGAATCAAGGAGATCCATCCTTATTCTGCCTCCTCCTAGACGCCATACAGATGCTGATCAAACGCAACCACCCTCATCGTAACTTCAACTTTGAGAAGCTGCAGAGTGTCGGCCTCGTTCAGAAGCTGCTCGTCATGTGCAAGGTTCGTCGGATGCAATTAAACTTGTCCAAAAGGGAAATTTTTTCTCTTGTTTGTTCTTGGCATGAAAAAATATTTCTTCAAGAAATTGCAAAATAATTCAAATAATGTGAATTTTATTTTATGTAAGCCCTTTTTTTTTTGTTGGTCTATTAAACTCTATTCGATCAAATCCAAAGTAATTCACCTTCTTGATATCTCTTCCCTGAGTCTGAGGCTGCTATCATCAGCTACAGTATTGTCTTGACTCTCATATCTTTGGTTAAGATTTTGCCTTGTGCAACTTCATACCATGCACAAGTCTACATGCAAGCATTCAGTGACATTATGCGATCTGTGTTGTGGTTGTACCTGAATCAAACGTTATGCGTGGCTGCAGTACAGACATTCTTTATGGTGAATGGATCACAAAAAAAATGGTGAAATAGTGTGATCTGTTGCTGCTAATATTTTGCAAAACATTAGAATAATAGGTGATTTTGTGATTCATTAGACTCTGAATCTGTTGTTTATCTCTCTTCCTACCAATTAAATTAACAAATATGATTGTTTTTTTGTTTTTCATAGGAGAGGCATGATGATGACCTTCCTGCAGTTCCTCCTTCCTCTCTAGAAGGCCTTGTCAGGCTGATCAGGACCATGTTAGGGCTTCCTACAGATCCAGCGGATCCTCACCTCATGGCTGAGATTTCTGATTTCTTGCTCTCCACACATCCAGCTGTTAACACCTTTGTTTGTCATGCTCCTTCCAGCTTCTACTTCAACCAGCATAAATGTAAGTCATGCAGCTCTATCTGTGCTAAATGGGTGTGGTCAACATGGTTACCATAGTGTGGTCACCATGGTTACCATTGTGTTCACACTCATACTTTTTTCACCCTTTATGGATGTTGTCACTGTGGTGTTACTAAAAGCATGTTTCTCCAGACTGTTACCATTTGTTTTAACCAACAGTTTTTGTGGCCACCATTGTTTTGGTTTATGATTGGTTTGTGTCACCATGTCATCACTTAAGTTTTTCTTTTGTCCCTTCTAATACATAATTTATACCACCATATTGTTACTCTCAGCACATTTTCATATTGTAAATACATAAGTGTGGCCACCATGGTACTACTTTCAGAATTTTTACATCCTTTTAATACCTGGGCGGGGTGACCATGGTGTCGCCAGCAGTATCTGTCTGATGCCTTTTAATACCTGGGTGGGGTGACCATGGTGTCGCCAGCAGTATCTGTCTGATGCCTTTCAATACCTGGGTGGGGTGACCATGGTGTCGCCAGCAGTATCTGTCTGATGCCTTTTAATACCTGGGTGGGGTGACCTTGGTATTGCCAGCAGTATCTGTTTGATGCCTTTAAATACCTGGGTGGGGTGACCATGGTGTCGCCAGCAGTATCTGTCTGATGCCTTTTAATACCTGGGTGGGGTGACCATGGTGTCGCCAGCAGTATCTGTCTGATGCCTTTTAATACCTTGGTTGGGGTGACCTTAGTGTTGCCAGCAGTATCTGTCTGATGCCTTTTAATACCTTGGGTGGGGTGACCATGGTGTCACCAACAGTATCTGTCTTATGCCTTTCAATACCTGGGTGGGGTGACCATGGTGTCGCCAGCAGTATCTGTCTGATGCCTTTTAATACCTTGGGTGGGGTGACCATGGTGTCGCCAGCAGTATTTGTCTGATGCCTTTTAATACCTGGGTGGGGTGACCATGGTGTCACCAGCAGTATCTGTCTGATGCCTTTTAATACCTTGGATGGGGTGACCATGGTGTCACCAGCAGTATTTGTCTGATGCCTTTTAATACCTGGGTGGGGTGACCATGGTGTCGCCAGCAGTATCTGTCTGATGCCTTTTAATACCTTGGATGGGGTGACCATGGTGTCACCAACAGTATCTGTCTTATGCCTTTCAATACCTGGGTGGGGTGACCATGGTGTCGCCAGCAGTATCTGTCTGATGCCTATTAATACCTGGGTGGGGTGACCATGGTGTCGCCAGCAGTATCTGTCTGATGCCTTTTAATACCTGGGTGGGGTGACCATGGTGTCGCCAGCAGTATCTGTCTGATGCCTTTTAATACCTGGGTGGGGTGACCATGGTGTAGCCAGCAGTATCTGTCTGATGCCTTTTCGTATGTTTACTTTACATCAGTCTCGTCGACAGTGGTACAGACATCTCGGAGCAGAACGAGAACCCAAAGTGTGGAATTGTCTGATGCCAAAGATGAGGACATCAAAGGAGAGGATGCCAGTGAACATCATCCTTCCAATGGTCAAGACAGCCCTACCTTAGACAACAAAGATGCTGATAGCTCCATTTCCATAGCAAGCACTGCAAATCAAACAGTAGACTCCATAGCAACTGTTGATGATCCATCAGGCATCAGTAGTCAGTCTGGACATGGTAATGATAGCCCTTGCCCACAGCCTTGTTTGAAGCAAAAACATGAAAGAATAGAAGTTTATAGTACTTCAAGTCTCAATGTGTGTTTGCCAAATTTTAACTTTGACTTTTCCAGCTTCCTGCCCTATGCAATTTTCGTATCAATAATCATTATTTTTATTGAGTTATCTGTCGTTTACCATTTTGAGCTGAATAAAATTCGCCAGATTTTTTAACGAGTCCGTAGATTCTACACACTTCATTCAAAATTTGCAAGCCCTGCCCAACAGATCATGGACCAATCAGATCTCTCTGTTTTGTTTACGACCGTTAGGCCTGTGTGCTAGCCTGTGTTAGGTCCTTTCTCTTGAATATCATATATCTTTCTTTCGGTCTTTCTGATGTAGCTTGCAAAATTGTGTCATTTCCTTCCATTGCAAGGAATAAACAGGTGTTTTCAGATGTTTCCTCCATGAAATTGGGTAAAAAAAGTGGACAATACGAGTATTTATTTAGGTTACATTTGTGTAATGAACATGATGATATGAATGGTCGCAGTGATTTTATGGTAAATCGTTGGCACCATAAGGGCAGCAGAAAATAAATTTCTTTCTTTCGATTGCGACAGCTTTTCTCCATTAAACCCACCTGGTCAGAGTGCATTTAGAAAAAGAAATATTGAATCTGCTTCGGAAAGTTTGTTTTCCAAAAATTCATCAACAAACACACATTGAGACTTTAAACTCAAAGATGATTAAAGGATTATCCAATTATTAAAGTGGTTTGTTTCTGGTTTTGTTTGTTTTTACTACATTTTCTATTTTTATTTAAAATTTTATGTTCAGCTGTAAACTACTATTAAGTGATTTTGTGGTGGTTGGTTTACATTCGACTTCATATATGGTTAGAAAAAGTAGTAAAAAAGCCTGCCAAGGTAAAGGTACATAGGTTTGAGAGCCTGGAAGCTGTGGTACTTGTATGATCTTTAACCCCAACGGACTGCGTCAGAGAAAACATACATTTACCTTCAATAAAGCTAAAATGCTGACTCAAGTTTTAGACGAGATTGTCAGCTTCGGTCAAGTAGTCTTTGGAAAACAGTAAGTTTCATGTGAAACTGTTCCCAGTCTTGTTTCTTCCCTTCTTCTGTTTGCTTTTCATGTGTCGTTCATACTCATGTTAACACGTTGAAAATTACACATTTGAAGATTTACATTTGCTTTGATTAAACATAATTACGTCATCTATCCACTTCTGCAGATTCACAGCCTCGCGAAGGTGGTGATTTTGTCATCCTCAGCATGGCCGACGTAACCTCTCCTAGTTCTCTCAACAACCAAGATTTATCCAGTTTCAGCAGTTTGGGCGCCAGCGAGAAGAATCCCTCTTTGAACAAATTCAGTTCTTCTTTGCTGGATCTGTTGAGCGATGCCATAATGTCACAGAGCGAAGCTAATCTCGAAAAAATCCTGGGCATTGTTATTAAACTGGATACTCTGATTGTGTTAGCTCATCATAACTCCAGCCAAATAAGAACCAGCGTCGTTAAGGTGCGAGAGTAATATTCAACAGAACTTTGAATATTAATAATAATAATAATAAGCAAATATTTATAGAGCGCTTTATGCAAAGGCCTCAAAGCGCTTAAACAAGTACACAAATATGCAAGTCAAATCACTGTAAATTTTTGGA